>JAUCNO010000794.1:3402263-3430961 GCA_032353835.1 Enteromius viviparus
GGGATTCTGATCAGTGTCTTACAAGGGTCCCATTTTAAGTCAAGAAATTGTTTACCCATAAATAAAATTTTTCACATTCTATATTTATAAATTTTATATTTTATTTGCATTTGTAAGAGTTTATGATGTAAGTGCTTGATAGAGGAATCAAAATTACTATCTATGTTATATTATAGTATACTTATTTTCATTTCTGTTTAATAGAATTTGTTTTTTGTTTTCTGATAAAGAGAAGAATAAATAAAACAAATCTAATGATTTAAAATATATATATATATTTTGAACTTGTCTTATACATAGTAATAGTTAATACAAAAGTTTTTTATTTAATATTAAGTTAACATTGTACTTTTAGTTTATAACAAATTTAGCTTTAGTTTAAGGTGAAATGACATACTGTAGTAAATAGCCCACATTGTTTTATTGATCGGCATTAAGTAACATTTGGGTTTATGTCTAAAGAAAATATTTTAATTATGCATGTGGCTTAATTATAAATAATTTTGTTATTTTGTATGAATGTTTTGTAAATAAATAATAATAATAATACATATATATCAAAATAAATATATTTGTTTAATGAAAAAAAATTTGAAGTTTGAACCAAAACATAAATCGAATACATTTTGCTGTAAAAAAAAAAATCTCATGTTGTTGTTTTTTAGCGCAAATCTAGGTCACCATGAAAATAAAAATTTACTTCAAATTTCTAAATATTGAGATATTATTGATATTTTGTGATTGATGCACAAATCATTCACAAAATATCAATAATATATTAAATATATAAGTAAATAAAAAATAAATGTTTTATTTACTTTATTTTATTCCATTTATTAGTCATGAGTGGGATGTACTTCTCATTAAGTCCACATAACCCCTTCTTCTGCAAGCTCACCTTCATCAACACTCACACCTCCAGATCCAGTTTTATTACGACTTTAAGAGCAACCCCAAGTAAACTATTTCAAGTATAAATAAAGCCCTCGAGAGCTCTCTTCACTTGTTATCTGGACTCATATTGCAGGTCCTGTCCTGGAAGAGCAAGCTCCCACTGCAGACCATCATGCGCTTGTTACAAGTACTGGTGCCACAGGTGGAAAAAATCTGCATTGACAAGTAAGAGAAGAGTTTGTTACCGATTCCTGTATTTAGTTTGATCTGCTGCTGTAAAATAATACATTCTATTTTTAAATTAGGGGTCTAACGGATGAATCAGAGATCCTGAAGTTTCTTCAGCACGGCACTCTAGTGGGTCTGCTGCCTGTGCCCCATCCCATTCTTATCAGGAAATACCAAGCGAACGCAGGAACTGCCATGTGGTTTCGCACGTACATGTGGGGAGTCATTTACCTGCGGTTTGTATGATATTTCTTTCTGAGGAAATGCAATCATGATTGCATCACTTATTATTACTTTTTTTATAGAAACGTATCATATTCATTTTGAATATTCAGTTATATTTTGTTTAAACTTTAAATATGTTTATGATGGTGCTGGGCAATTAATCCCTTCTATAAAAAAAAATTATGTGCAGAATATGTGTGTACTTGGTGCATTTGTTATGTATATAAAATACACAGAAATGCATGTAGATATTTAATAAAAAATAGGATATGTTTATACATTTAAATTTATTATTAAAAATAATATGAGTGTAAATATGTACACGCAAACATTTTCTCAGTATACACGGTTTGTGTGCATTTTTATAAATACATGGTAAATATGCACCGTACATACTGTAACATAAATTATGTAAACGAAAACTTTTTTTTTGGATGCCATTAATCGTTGCACAAATCACAAATTGATGTGTATTTGATTACAGACACAAGTTTCTCACACAAAAATAATGATCCTAAAAATAAGTGAAATAAAAATAAATTATAAAAAATAAAATTATTAAGTGTCAAGTTTTTGTATGATTTTGAAAAAACAATGCATAAATCCTGCGCACTACTTGCCGTTATTATGAATATGTAGGCTGCTTAATTAGAGGTGGAGCCTATTAATAAGTTGTAATATACTTTATCTACTTTTTAATATAATATATATTAATAGAAATTACATAATAAAATAAAGTATTGGTATAATAATTTGGGATTCATGCATTGCTTCAGTTGTTACAGTCACTAGTTATTTATCCAGTGCACCAATGATTGATTCAGGTGTGCGAGGCGCTGCTTTTTCTTTTAACTTTGGGGTAAAATATGTCCAGCATATATTTTTTTAACATAGCCAGGGAAATATGTTTAACATTGTTCCATCTTTTCACTGTAGTAATGTGGATCCGCCCATCTGGTACGACACAGACGTGCGCCTCTTTGAGATCCAGAGGATGTAAGAATGAGCAGCAACCTGTCGGCCCCTGAGAACCCACAGACTTCATCTTGCCTTGTCGTTTTGCTTTATCCCGTTCATAGACTGTGAGACTCCACAAAAAGTGCCCATAGCTGCCGGTTGGCCTATCGGCGGTCTGTTTGCTCTGGCTGGTGTACAGATGATAAAGTGTCTAAATATAAACCATGCACACTGATAGTAAAAGCATACTGTGGTCAGCAGCATAGGCAGCCCAAACGTGTGAAACTCTCTCACTGTGGTTTTTATAGGAACAAGGTGCTTGTTATAAGAAGGACTGCTATTTATAGTTGGAAAACCTTGTGGGAAATGTCTAGGAAGTCGTTAGATTAGAATCGTTGACAAAGACCTCTAGATTGTATTATCACCACAAGAGGGCGTTCTTGCTAATCCTCTTTTTTGTTATCTGTAAGTACATGTGTTTACTCCCAAATTTCACTATATATTAATTCCACAAGTATTCATAAACATCGTGAAAATGTACAAAAAAAGTGGTTTCCAAAGTATTATATATCACAACTGTTGAATGGTATATAACCTATCAATATCTCTATTTTTGTCTGCATATCAGTTTTGCTAATGAGATACTGTAAATACTGCTTGCAGAGTAAGGTAAAAACACTGTCTACGTAGATTAAAAATATAAAGCTATCCTATGTTGTCACAATGGACAATTACTGAATTTCTGCATATGTTCATCATATTGTTTTAAGTGCCGATGACTGTAAACAGAATGTTTGTCTTCATTTGTGGCAGTATTTATAAGAGAGCTTGTGGAACAGATCAAGATTTGTATATGTATTTTAATGTTTGTGCATTTGTGCAAAAATTGTCCAAATATATTGAGAGGATGTAGATTACAAAAACACACTTGTCGTTGTGTCATGCTTCCTGTTCAGCCTTCAAAGAACAAGACAAAAGAGTACAGTTTGCTCGTTTTAATCTTGGTACACAGCGACCAGAATAAACAGATATTGGGAATTCACAGGTGCCAATGAAAAGGCAGATCTCTGGTAATACTTCCAGAGGGTTTTACTGCTTTGCTAACAGTTGAATGCCTGTAACAGGATTAGGCCATTTTTCAGATGATACTGTGTCATCATTCACATATTCAAACAGATTTCAGGTTAAATAGATCTCCACACACACCCACATAAACACATTGTTGTATTATACAATAAAAATGTAGTAAAAAATAAAACATCTTTCAGCTACACAAAAATATCATATAAAAAATATATATATTTTACAAAAATATGTGCATAAGCTTGTACAGTTCCTAAGCGGTCAGCTGATTTAAGAGGTGAGGCCCACCTCAAACAGACTAGCCACTGAGTGCATCCGGTAGAAGATACCAAAAGGCATTCCGATATTCACTACCGCTGCCCATGTTTGGAATGTAAAAATGTCTGATCCGACGGTGTTGTCAAACTGAGGCCGGGCTCCAAAGGCAGGCATAATCCAAAGCTGCAAAACAGAAACACAGTGTACATATTAAAAAAAATTCTATTCCATTATGTGTTAAAGACACAAGAGTCTAGAAACCAGAACATTTTCCAGAGGTTTCCAAAAAAATACATTATTTTTTCCCCCAAAATTTTCCAGACATTCCCAAGGTCAGGTACTTACAATGACGTTGCAGAATAACAGGAAGCCACAGATCTCCTTAAGGATCCTCCTCTTCCATGAGAGTCGACCCTGGAGCAACGTCAGCGGGATGGGTAGCGTGTGAGCTGGGACGATAGAGCTGCTCCGTCTTTCTGGGTCTCTCTCTCGTACGGCCATGACGTTGGCGAAGACAGTGGATGTTTCAGTCTCTCTGAACGGCTCCCGATGGAGGCCTTTGATGAGGAAGGCATTCTGTAGGCACAGCTGGATTACAGTCAGAACAGAATTGGTCAGGTTGAGCCCATTTATGTGGCCCTGGACCCCTGATGCCAGAACAGCTACTATGGTGAAGTAACAGATGAGGAACTGGCCCAGAGAAGCTCCCACAAGCAGCCCCACATCCAGACTCCTGGTAGGGTTCTTCCCGGACACCTGCTCTCTCTTATCCATCCGGAAGATTATACAGCCGACCAGAGTCGCGATGGACATCAGAAGAATGGCGACTATGTTCATGATGAAATGCATTATCAGAGCTTCCTCCTTCTTTTTTGGATCCTCTTTGGCCACGTCTACTTCATACACCACAAACGTAGCCAGGCCCGCCACCAGAATGATCAGGCCAAGAACTGGACCAACCAGAACGTCCCACAGGCTAAAGTGCAGATTGTGGCTATGGTGTTCATCCATCTTGCGGCCGACGTTTTTCCACATGACGTAGGTCATGGCTGATGCAAAGAGGCTGTACTCAATGTTGAAGGGGTAGAGATAGTAGTAGGCCTTCTCAAAAACATCGCACATGTCATGGATACACTTGCAGTCGCTTGCTCCAGCACGGTCTAAAAGACAACAATGGAGAACGTCAATGAAATACTCAACTTAATCATCAAATTAAGCAAATCAAACTTAACTGAAGTACACAACCCTGTTGAAAAAAACAGCAAATGCTGGTTTTCAGCTGGTTTGAGCTGGCCCTGAGCAGGAACTAGTTGCTTAGGACCAGCTGCCATACTTTAAAACATACCAAACCAGCATATGCTGTTTTTTGTTGTTGTTGTTTTTTGTTTATTTCATTAGGTAAGCCTGTGTGCAATATTATTTGTTGATTAAATCACCTTGTGATGTGACATCGATTTTGTGACCACCACTTGAGGAACTGTTGTATGAAGGGTCGGCTGGAGCCACTGTTTGATGGAGCGACTCTTCTGTTACCGCTGTCATCCACACCATGAGGTTCGTAGACAGCGTCAACATCAGACCACAACTGCAAAGAAAGAGTAAATATTACTATGCAGTAATGTTTGCAGCTTTGTTTCACAGAAGTTTACACTCAACACAAGAATCAATGAATGTGCCGGTATCATATCAAAACTTCAGGCAGGCAAACATTTCCTTGAGCTAACTTTAAAATATATGCTCATTGCTTCACACCAAGACGTCACACGGCTCTACAGTCAATGGGCTAGTCAAGGTGGCGACAAAACAACGAATTTCCTTTATGGTTTTGAAAGCATGTGATCATTTGCCTACATTTGTCAGTTTTTTCCAGTAATTTCTCTTCCTGACAAAAACCAGATAAAGTAAACAAAGTCTGCATTACATCATTGCCCGCCAAGAACTCACCGTGTGACGATTTGCTGTATCTGCACACAGTCTTTTGCATGAACCCAGAGGACGTATGTCTGAAATATGGAGGAAAGTGTAATTAAATGATCTAGAAATACAAGAACAAATAGTCTAAAAGCGTTCTTTAACCTACCTGTACAATGACAAACAGAGCTTGCACAACAGGAAAGGCGATTTTCACAGGTGACTCGCAGTGTATACGGCCCACGTAATAAATAATCTTGAAAATGTCCATAATTACACTGCAGACGCCAAACAGAACCAGTCCACCTGATGAAGACACAAGCAGAATATAAGCACTTGGGAGTAGTTTTCTATGGAATACACAAGACCTACATTTTCTTTCTGAAATCTTTAATTTACTGTGATTTCATTTACTGTGAAGCCATTTGTCACCAACTCCTTTACTAGGCCATAGAAAAATGAAGACTCACCTCTCAGCCAAACTGGTCCAGCATGACTGTCTTTGTAGAGCACTGCTCGGTACACCCTTGAAGTATGGATTTTGTAGTAAACCATCCATACGGTGGTGAAAATGACAAGCAAGATGAGGAAAATCATAAGGTGAGACGAGGTGATCTGGATCTTGTTAAAGACACTTCCGCACACCATGGGGATACCCAGGAGCAGGATGTTTAAGCAGATGAATCCAGACAGAAGCCATCCCCAGTTGCGCCCCTTCTCCACTGTTTTGAACCCGCCGTGGGCTAGTACGGGGTTGACCGCCTCTTCATGGGAACTGACTTGGATGGTGGATATCTGGTTTTCGATGGCTTCTAGGTCTTGTTTCGTCGTCATGTTGCGTGAGTTAGAAGAGCTGTCCACAAGAAAACACAAGTCAGTTCGTTAAAGTTCGTTAAGTTAAAAAAAGAGTCTGCTGGATTTGTAGAGTATGAAGCATGCGAAGACCGTCTACAAGTTGCCACGCAAAATAATTAGAAGGAGCCTAGTTTCCTCAAGCTGCATAAATACTTGAACCCGCATAAGTCTCCAACCAATCACCTGTCTTCTCTTCTGCTTACGTCTTGTCCTGCGTCTATCCCACATCTAAATGGACCTGCATCCTCAAATCTGACTTGGCAATATTGGGAATCTCAAAAGATTTCACCTTTGCTTGCACTGGACCAAAGCCAGCTAAGAGCTCTCTGCTATTGTGATAACAGTGTTTAACAAGAGGGCTACCTGCACTGGCTCTACAGTCTGTTTGGTGACGAAGGAAATGTGAAGTACTGATCAGACACCCTCAGCTCTGAGTCATCAACAAATATTGAGCTTTTATTTACTTCAATCATATCTGTGTTCAAAATTTTAAGCCTTTATTTACTCAGCTTATATTGGTTTTCACAATCATTGTGATATTCAGCCTCACCCAATTTCATTGTAAATGTCTGAGTACAAGCGCATTGTTTCTGTTGAGGACTATGAAAACAATGCATTAATTGTGATTATTAATGTCAACACAAGAAATATTAACTTGCGCTTTTACCAAAAGCAACTTGCATCACTTCAAAATACAGAATTTCTAAAGTAAACAGTGCAAAAGCTGTAAATAAGCAGAAATTAGCGCTATTCTGTATCACACAATTCATACTTATATGCAAGAATTTAGTTTCCTTTACTTACCACGAGTAGGAACCACTGGCCTTCTGAGGAGCGTGCCACCTCATGGTATATATATTCTCTTGGTGACACAAAGATTTACAGCCGTATCACTGAAGGACCTGTCAGACACAACACACAGTACATAGTAATTAGAACAAAATGTATGAACAATTTGACATCTACTATACACCATGCAATTATAGACATTATAAATCCTCAAACATCAGTGGAGGTGTGCGTGATAATGCCACAGTGATGGGACATCATGATATATATGCTATCCATATAAAACGCCCATAAATAACATTGATGTAGCTATTAATTCAGGTTTGAATGACTGGTAAATCACAGACACAGCATAAAAAAATATTGATTCAACAACTTATTATTTATTATATGAAAATAAAAGAAGGACTACTTGGTAGTTCACATTCCCTTACTAAAATTAGCCATAGTTTTATTATAGTAAAATTGTAGTAACCATGTAAAAAACAAAATATTAGTTTTTTGGTTTGTTTTTTTTGCTATAGTGACAACCATTTGTATAACCACAATTTTACTTCAAATACCATGGTAAGTGTTACAAAAACCATGATTAATCATGATAATTTGTGGTTACAATAGTTTAGCTAACCATGTTAACTTTTTATTATTATTATTATGTTTTGTTTTTTCAGTTGTCTAACTTAAAAAAAAATTATCCACCAAAGCCACAATAAAAAAAAATGATATCCTATATTAAAGCAATACATCACAAACTTAATTTTTAGGCAAAACATTTCAAGGAGAAATGTATCCACTAAAATCGAAATGTTTTACTAAACATTCTACAACTTCAGATTTTTTTGTTTTATTTGTATTTATTTACGAGTAGCGTTTTTGGTGTCACTTTATTTGTATGTTTATTAAGCAAAAAAACAACTGTTTCTTAATGCTGTTTGTGTGATTCCATCTAAGAATGTCTTTCCTTCGCTTAATAATACAATATTCAAATCGCAAATGTAAAAAAGATTGCGTTTTGTAAGGACCGAGCTGAAGCCACACCCTCACGAGCCGCCCGCGGCGCGTCTGAGGTGTCCTTGGAAACTCCAAGTGCCTCACGCGCGCTGCAGCCGGTCAGGGGTTCAGACCTGATGCACAGAGCCACTGAAAGAGTGATGGAGGCTGAGGTTCGAGATTACCATGAATGACAAATACCACAAGGCAGCTCGGGATGGCTACCTTGACTTGTTGAAAGAAGCGACGCGGAAGGACCTGAACGCTCCGGATGAAGATGGCATGACACCGACCCTATGGGCCGCTTACCACGGCAACCTAGAGGCGCTGAGGCTGATTGTCGGGAGAGGGTAAGCCTGCTCGTCATTGCCAGCATTTTGACAATTGCACGAACTAGTTAAGTTTGTGCATTTAACGGAAGTTTAACCCGTATGTATGCATGCACGCCTAATATGAAATGGCTTGCGCAGGAACCAGCATGGCGCGAATCTTTAGTCACCGTTGCTGTATATCATCAGAACGCAATGCTGGTGTCACAGGGCTGATGATTTTATTAGTCTAATAGGGTGTGGAACGTGATGTTCTCAGTTCTCCAGCCTACTTCCTTAAACCCTTTCTCGTGATATTTATGGGGGTGTTATGCAAAGTGTCTCGAGATTGCGGAGGACCGTCCCATGTTAAAATGATACAATAAAAGGCAAGGTTTGTCTCACTGTAAAAACTATTTAAAGTTACCCAAAAGTGTATTTATTATTAACAAGAAAATTAACTGGCTTCAAAAATAATGAATCACCAAAATATAGTTTTGAGAGAAAAAATAAGGGTCTTGTGTATGCAAGTTTTTACATTTTTGACATGCCATAGAAAATACATTTAGTGCTATTTTAACACATTTTCCGTGTTTCTGTAGCTTAAGACTGTCAGAGACTTCGCAACAACACCAAGGTCATAGGTACAATTCCCTGTTAATGCATGGACTGATTAAAAATGTATACCTTGAGTGTACCTTAAGACGGATATACTGCCCCTGCCCTTATTCATTTGCAGTGTCATTTGAGTTGTTCTATCACTAACAACACATAAACAATTCCACATTATGTGACCTACGGCCGATCTGTTGCAGACAGATAAAAGCGAACACACAAAAGCTTTCATCAGAGTTGACCTGGTTTCTTCTGCGGAGCTAGAGGCCCTTTATAAAAGCTCGTAATTGTTAGAAGTTCTCCCCCTGTTCAGCGGTCCTGAATGCATAATCGGACTGTTTGACCATTGAAAGCCACTGGCTATCGCGTGATCTCCTCCACATAAAGCAAAGCAAGCATCGCGTTTCTGTGGTTGGAGCCAACTTATGCTCATGTACACATAGAGATACAGTAATTAATCCCTTAATTTGGGTGTTTCATTTCTCTTGTGATTAATTCAATGCACAGCATGGCACTGACTGATCCCTGAAGCATGATTTCCCACGATAATGGCCACCGTTGACAGAAAAGGTCATTAGTGCATTACCGTACATGAGAACCGACTCTGATCAGTCATGCTATTAGAAGCTGTTCAGAAAAATGGACAGTAAAATGATGGTAAAAAAGCAATAAAGCTAAAAAATAGACATTTATGGATGGTGGGTGTTATATAGCAGTCATTTGTTAGGAGATAACCTATAATATTATACTTCTCTTCCACTAATTTCACAATGTTTTGACAGTCATATGTCTTATTATGACAGTTTATTACTATTATATAGACCATGAGTTATGAACTGTCTTTTTTACCCCACTAATACTAAAACAGCTGCAGTACATTGTGTGTGACTGTGCAAGATAAGGATCTATAAGGCTCTCTTATTTTATAAGGTGATACATTGGTATGATAATATATCTGATGGCGTGCCAAAAATCAAGGTCAGGCAGGTTATCGGGTCATAATCCAAATTCTGGCTTGACCCAATAGTGCACACAGCTCCCTTTGCTAACTGTGAAAACCTTGCAGCTTTTCTCATCCATAATGCATCACTGCAAGGCTTCACCTGTCACCCATCAAATATTAATTAGGCTCAGCTAGGGCTTCATGCAGAAAAAGATACAGCTTAACTGTAAAGTCTAAATTAGAGCAGCACACAATAGAAATATATATATGATATAAGAAGCAATTGTATATATCACATTTTTATCATTTCACAATACAGTATATACTATATTTTGTGTCTGTAGTTGGAGCTATAGTGTACAGCACTGGTATAGTATAGTAATGTTTCAGTCTAAGTTCAGTTCCAAGAGATACAAATTATGATATCATAATGCATGCACTGTTCTGAGTAATTGCATAGAGCACCAAGTAACACTAATAATGAGATATGTGATACTTTTTAATAGAGAATTAGTGTTTGTAAATTTCTCAACACAGTATTTAACAAACTAGATTGAAAATGCATTTACTAGAATGCATATTGAATAGTTAAATCATGAACAGTTATGTACTGTATGTAGTTGCTAGCGGTCATAGATTAGAACATTTCGTAGAGTTTGAGAATAGTTTCAGGCGTGTGGTTACAGTCTGAACACAGGAATTTAGTGTGACATCACCTATGCAACTCTATCATTCTTGCTAGTAAGGAGACACCCAACAAGCTCCCTCTTATTCAAGCAGGCGATCAAATTACAGATCCAGGGGTTTGGATCAGCATTAGGAGAGATAAACCTGGATTACTGGCTTACGAAAGAAAACTTATATAAGTTAGAAAAATAAGAGATTGAATGGGTTATATAACACACCTGTTTGTCCTTCTTATGACCTTCTTATAATGTTTTTTATACATCAAATGTGTAGAGCAGGTTGTTTTCGTTTTATAGACTTATTCATTATTTACTGGCCTTCACGGATGACAAGCCAATGCTGAAAACATAATCAAAAAATCATGGGATTGCCAGTGTGGTCTGAGTTATTCTTGGGATATAAAGCAACTGATAATGACAGTTGGAAAACCTATATCCAGTTTCACTTTACACATAAAAGTGTGAATTGTATATGCTAAATATAGGCTATAGGGTCTGGTTTCGAAGAGGTCACTATTAAATGCCACAAATGATATTGATCTATCACGGCTCTACTTTCAGGGGGAACCCAGATAAGTGTGACATATGGGGGAACACGCCGCTCCACCTGGCTGCCTCCAATGGCCATCTGAACTGCTTGTCCTTTCTGGTGTCGTTTGGTGCCAACGTGTGGTGCCTGGACAATGACTACCACACGCCGCTGGACATGGCTGCCACCAAGAACCACATGGATTGCGTGCGCTATCTGGACTCCATCGCTTCCAAGCAGACAGCCCTCAACCCCAAGATAGTTAGCAAACTGAAGGACCGGGCCTTCCGCGATGCTGAACGGCGCATCAAGGAATGCATTAAAATGCAGCAGAAGCACCGGCGGCGCATGGAGCGTAAATTTCAGAGAGAGACAACGGAAGCGTCAGTCTCGGATGCCATGAGCTTCTCCAGCTACGCCAGTAGTACATTGAGTCGCAAGCTACGCCACTTTAACACTGCCACTAATGTGCCATACTCCCAGGTCAGTTTGTCTTTAGTTAATTCTGACAGTACTATTTTAACATCACAAGCTGCTTATGAAATTGTCGCTTAATGTTTAGTTAGAAGCCACATTCACTAAATCTATACTATTTTTTGACTCTAGGCTACTATCCACGCCACAGCCAGGGGCAAAACTAAGATCCAGAAGAAGCTTGAGAAGAAAAAGCAAGGTGATGGGACGTTCAAGATTTATGAAGATGGCAGGAAAAGCGTCCGGTCTTTATCTGGTCTACAACTAGGCAATGACGTCATGTTTCTCAAGCAGGGAACATACGTCAACCCTAAGGACCGGTCTCGTCGTAACATACGTGACATGTTTCCTAATGACAACGAGGATGCCATCTCACGTGCCATCAGCGAACCTGACTTGCACGGTCATGATGTGGACTACTCAGAGATCAGCACCGACTCGGGCCACGACTCGCTCTTCAACCGTCCCGGTCTGGGCACCATGGTTTTCCGCCGCAACTATGTAAGCGGTGGACTCTTTGGTATCGGAAGCAGAGACGAAGGCAGTCTAGCAAGCAGCGAACAGGTCGAAAAAGTGCGCCTCCACAGCAGGATGCATCGCGTGCCCAGTTTAGACGAAGATAGCATCGGAAGTGCCCATAGCCTGCAAGAGAGGAACCTGCAGGAGCTTCCATGGGAAGAGGTGGAGTTGGGGCTGGATGACGACGATGAGCCTGAAACCAGCTCTCTGGAAGTGTTCCTAGCCACGCAGAGCATGAATGAGTTCATTTCTATCTTCAAAAGAGAAAAGATCGACCTGGATGCCCTCTTGCTGTGCTCAGATGATGATCTCAAGAGCATTCACATTCCCTTGGGTCCCCGCAAAAAGATTATAGATGCCTGTCAGAGCCGATTGGAGACCATTGATGACCCAGGCTGCATAGAAGACACTGAATTGTGAAGTTCCGCCCTTAAAGGATTACTCCACCCCAAAATGTCATATACAGTTCATGACCATGTGTCATGTAATCATGTACCTCCATGCCATTCAAAACAGGTAAAATGTCTTTTTTTGTCTTCGGAACACAATCTAAGATATTTTGGCCTAAAACCAGGAGGCGAGTTTGCGTACAGCAGATATGCTCTAAAATGTTGTTATGGTACCGAATTGTTGAATAAAGTTTTTATTTTTGTTTTCTTTCCATAAAAAAAGTATTCTTGTCGCTTTATAATGTTACAGTTAAAACACTGATGACACATGGGACAGTCACAAACCTCCCGGTTTTCATCCAAAATATCTTAAATTGTGTTCCAAAGATGAATAAAGCTTTATGGGGTTTAAATAACATGGAGGAAGTGATTAATGGCAAAATTTTCATTTTTGGGAGGAGTAACCCTTTTGAAAAAACCCCAAAACTGAATGGTTAAGTTTTAAAGTATAGCAACTGGTTTGTGCCTGTTTAGTTTGGCTGGTTATAAGCAGGAGCTGCTTGCTTAGCACCAGCACATGACCAGCTTAAACCAGCTCAAACTAGCTGCCATGCTTCAAAACATGCCTAACCAGCATATAATGTTTTCTTGGTCAACAGGGATGTCTGTTTTTACCTCAGTGAATGTTGAAAAAAAAGCAAGAGTTTACAGAACCATTGGTCCACTTTTCTTACTACACAGTTACTTCATCAACATTTGGCCAATGCACCAGATGCTAAAGAAACAGGTTTATGCTCCAGAGTTTAGCTCTAAAGTAACTATCTTGGAGACCTTGATTAGCAGGTTCAGGCATTTAACTGGGGCAATCAATGAAAAGAAAACAACTTGTGGTATGACGAGAGAGTCTCATCATAAAACGTTTATAGAGGACCAATGTTGAAATAGCTAAAATATCACTTCTCTATCAGCTGGCTGCATTACCTCTTTAACTGACACAAACACCGCAATATTCATAAAAATGGTAATTCAGTTCAAATTTAATGGTTATCACGTGTCATGTGGCAAATGCAGAGAGTGAAAATGAGGTCACATCTCATTACACACACTCTTGATCTCAATATTTCTGCCCCCGTGGGGCATATATCTCAGTGCCTGTGCATTCTGTGCCTGCACATTTCTAAACAATATGTCATTTAAGACATAACTTGTGTATATACATTGACAAATGTTACATAATTCCTTTTTAGACACATAAAGCTCATTATGAGCTACACATGACCATTGTCGTTCTTGTTAATACACAGATTTGGTTAGTTTGCTGAATTGTGAGCTGTAAATGGTGAAATGCACAGTAAATGGATTAACAGAATCTTACGCCAGTGTTGCTGTTGTGGGGACTGTATGTTAGATACAAGCACCCTCACATTATGTTACACATAATGTTTACATGTATCTGGCCATAATGCGTTTTTTTGAAACATGAGCAATTGGATTATTTATGTGACGCATGGTTGAGTTGGTGTACACAGAGAACCCTTTGTTGATCCTGGAGCTTTAACTTGAGAAGCGTAGCGCTCAATACCGTCATTTTGTTTATCACGACAGTAGTTTTCTTTTGAACTGAGGTTTATTGTCATTAAACAGTATGGTTCATGCACAGGTCGGGAGTACAGCAGGTTCTTGAAGGCCCATCTGTGCTTTAGTTTTTAACATAATGTCTTCCTCTAATATTTATGAACACGAACAGCATTTACAGCCATGTTTTATAATGCATATATCAACTTTATTCAGAATTTTATTTGTTGGTATGTAACTATTAATGTTTTGCAAAACGTCTGTTTAATCACTTTTGATTAACGTGTTGACATTTAAAGTGGAAAATTATCTGGTCAATACATTTTGGTAAATATTAAAGTGCTGCATTTACTTTTGTCCTGCTTCTCTTTGTGCAAACTGCAATAAAAAGGGGTCTGCTAACTTTTATTGCACATGTGATCTCTTACAGGGGTTTTCAAAGCCTTCAGAGAAAAAAAAAATTGTGATGGCTGTTTACACAAAGATATTATGAGCAATGTTCTCCTAGGAAATATTCTGCCTGTCTTCAGAGGACAAAGCTCCTGTATGACTCAACGGAACTGTCCCGAAGACACAAAGTGATGTGCAAATCCTCAAGTTGACAGATCCGCCCATAGACTGAATCACAGATAGTAATGGTCATGAGGGATGGCTACATAACATTTAACCTATACAATGTCAGGACAGGAGTTTTTTTAAATCGACACAATGTCCACAATCTCTAGATCTACCCGATACAGAATACAGAATTTCTGCTGACCGTATTAGAGCAATATATGCATAGACGTCACCTTTAGGAAACAGGGTAGTCTCGCTACAGTTGATTTAAAAAACTAAAGAATATGCTATATGTAACATTAAAAAGCCCAAATAGGTTCTTGAGCATGCAAGTTAATACTGAAGAATCTTTATTTTTAAATATGAATAATTAAGTACTTGTCGTAAACAGAGTAGGTCTTGCAGTCTAACAACATGGCAAGAATCCAGCATAACACGTTGAAGTTGTAATCTTCAAATCTTGGATTCAATTATTGTACTTGTTTGTCACAGAGAGATTTCTTTCATATCTGAAAGCTAAATGTTATAACAACAAACAGGCAATTCCAAGTACATAGTATTATATATTAATCAAATGCATGTTTGTATACCTAAATTTAACCCTCAATTAAAAATAGTAGAATGTAACAATAATACAGCCAAAAATCTCAGATAACCATGCTTGAATTTTTTTATTAAGAGAAATATGATTATGTGGTATAAAATGCATTCAGCATGTGAGCAACATACAGTAGTGTATATTTTTAAATTTGTGTCATTTCAAAATTAATTTATCAAATATTGTTATGTTAAGCTGTTAAGTTTTTATCCTTATTATTTTGTCATCATATCCCCATTCAGATCAGCTGATACTAAATCGCTCATGCACTGAAATCAGTTTCATCATAAACAGGATTTACGAAATGCACTCCTGACTGAGTTAGGGTTATCGAATTTGTCATCTCTGTCCCGTACAGCCCTGGCTCCTCAGGCATCATAGTCGGTTTTTCAAAAATGGGGTTGTCAAAGCCATGGTCCAAGGGGCCACCAAGCTCCCCAATCTCGCTACTGTTCTTCCACTTGCTGAATGTGGGCATGCTAGGCATTCTGGGGATCCTAACGATTCCACGGCGGTAGAGCATAACAACGGCTGCAAGTAGACCCACGCCAAGAAGGGTGCCCAGCACTGCACCAACCACAACCCCTGCACTGTTTCCAGCCGCCTCACTGCTGCTCGCCCCGGATGATGCCTGGAACTCCGCACTGGTGACGCCAAAGTTTAAGCCATGGTTATGCACATCTTGTACTACTTCTCGAGCGAGGGCTTCTGCCAATTTCCCAGCTTCTTGACCCGTTTTCTGGTCCAGAAGCAACACCTGAATCTCCTGAGTGGCTCCGAAAGGAATCATTCGCATCAGCCTCTGCTCTTTTGACACTTTGGACAAGGCCATCTGTATAGATTCGTATTTTTGCTGGCTGAGAAACAAGTGCTGCAGACGCTGGCGATACGACTCAAAGTTGAAGCTTGAGGAGAACTTAACGTTTACGATGGCACCACAAATGTCACAGCAGTGTCCCACTGGGTGCAGAGGTTTCTTGCACTCAAACGAATCGCATTTCACATTTGAGCAGATCCTGTCTCGATTTCCAGAATTGTCACAAATGCACCCTGTGATATCATCGCAGCTTGAACCGCCAACTTTAAGGGATGAGGAACCATGGAACTGCAGCTTGCCAGAACTGGATGACAAGTACTGAGAAAACTCAGAGCTGCTGGTGAACTTCTTCCCAAGTATAGACACACTCTTCACAGTCACATCATGATCTGACGAAATGTCCATGCGGAATGAGGTGGCCTCTCGAAATACTACATCATCATACTGGCACGGGACACTTTCCTCATGGACTGAAAACTGATATGTACCTCTGTGCAGGTCGTCGATTGTGGTCGCAGTCACCCACAGCGATGGGTCAAACAATTCCAGAGATTCAGGGTCTTTAAAGTGTGCTGTAACCCCAGATCCACAACCAGGATCTCCACCCTCTCTTACAGTAAAACCAGCGCCAGATGCCAGAATCAGTTCTCCATCCACTGGCAAGCTCATCCCAGTGATAGTGTGAGCCGTTTCTACATACACTGATACTTTCTTCTGAGCTAAAAACACCACTTGGTCGTTCCCGCAGGGTACAGAGCCTTTATCCCAGTTGGTGGCGTTCTCAAAATTCGTGTCTGGAATCCATTGCTTGTAGAGTGCGCTAGCAAAAGGTGAAATGCAAAGGAAAAGCAAGACGTTGTGTCGAACAGCCATGATGAAAGGAATGCGTAGGGAGAAAGACAGATCGACCTTTGCTCAGACGCTAACGGTGCGACTGTCACCTGAGTGCTCATGGTTTAACTTAGTGACAAATTTACACGAGCTATTTTGCTGGTCAAACATCTACTACAATGACAAATAAAGGCGCACATTAAGACTACTGTAAAATACTTAATAGGCAAACTCTGATGCTCTGTTGCGTACATCTAGCAGTGGGTTCCACGAAAACGTAATAAGATAGGAGAAAAAGTACATTGTTACATTACCTCCTTCTCTGTCTCTCATGTTTCTCTGAAATTATGAGATGCCATGTTGGCAAAATTACTTTTTACTTCTGTATATAGTGTTATCGAAGGGCACCGTAAGCAGTTTCCACCATTTCGCTAACTTAGCCCCAGAATTCAATCAGAATAAATTTAGCAATGCCTTTTCTCCACAACCTCGCCCTCCAGAGACACGGCATCCAATGTCAGCAAACCTAAAATATACTAAATGATTTACAATTCTTACCTAATAATATTACTTTTTCCAAGTAACTAGTAAAGTAATGCATTACTTTTTAATTTTGGAGTAATATAACTGAGTTACTTTTTCAAAAAAGTACAGTTACTTTGTTTTCTTATTTATTGACTGACGAGTCTCATGATGCCATGTTGGTAGAAATCTGAAATTCAGAGCATTGTGTGCGGTGTGTGAATACTAGGGGTGGGCATAGAAATATATATTTTTTTAATCTAGATTATTTTAGAATAAAATGGCTGATTTGAATTCTGCCAACGCGATATGCCGCAGATCCTCTTACCATGCGCACATTTAATATATTTTGATATATAAAAGAAATAAATGAATACAAATAAAGAGCCAGGTCACGTAAACTGTTAAGACTTTTTGCTTTTGTAATATCAGTATCAGGTAAGACTAAATGTGAATGTGAATTAATTAATCTTCACTCTCAAAAAATTTATTTAGTATTCATCAAAAAGAATTTAAATAAACTCGCAAACCCGCAATAATTAAATTACACAAATGTATCTAATCTTATTTTATAAACCAATATCTTTGCTGCTGACCTTTGATTATTCAGTTCAACCAGACTTACAAGCAAAAATGACTTTTTAAATAACTAACTATTGTGCTTCATTGGTTTTTGGGGATTTTTAAAGTATTGAACTTTCTCCTGTATTCTACTTTACAGATGTGAACTTACTTTTTCTTTTTCTTTTATTTGTTTATTGGTGACACTTTTTGGTGTGCTTTTACATTTGCTATAAATAGAACGTCTTACTGTTTATTAAAAACAAACACTTAACCTCTGCCCATATTTAAAAAAAAGTAACGCAAAAGTAATATAATGCATTACTTTCCATAAAAAGTAACTAAGTAACGTAATTAGTTACTTCTTTTAGGGAGTAATGCAATATTGTAATGTATTACTTTTAAAAGTAACTTTCCCCAACACTGCTAATGAACATAGCATTATCATTTACTCCTGACATCTGAGTGACTGAAGACGTGGAAGATTAACATTACATTTGGTTCTGAAGGGAAACATGCCCTTGATCAACCAAAATGCGTTTATGTTCGCGTGAATCATTCATGATCCAGCCTCATCTAAAGAAGCAGTGAGTACAATGTCTTTTAATAAATATTTGCAAATTGCCTTTCCTAATAATGTGTTAATTAGCAAGTTTCACTATGAATACGGCCCAAAAAACATCCTCTGAGAGTGCCTCGGAAAAGAGGGGCGGGGTCAGCGGTGCTTTAAAGGGGAAGTACACAGAACAGAGTAATTTCTAAAGAGCTGTTTTTGACAGAGAAAATTTTGTTTTTACAGAATGTTTTTAACACTATCTTTGAGAATTTTTAAAGTAAGCTATATTACAAACTTTTCATTAAGATCCTAAAGAATCATATTAGCTTGTGAAAAATTGCCTTTGTATGACCCCTTTAATCTATCAACAGATTCTGGGTTCCCCTTGGCAATTCTTGCGGAGCACACCCTAGAATCTTCCCCTTGCTCCCTTGCCTGACCTTGACTGAATGACAGACGAACGGGAAAAAAATTCTGTGTAAGAAATAGTGGAGTTCCAGAACACACCCACCTATTGTGTAACCGCCTCGAACCAATGGTAGCTCCAGAGGCGGACTTAGCCATTAGGCAAAGGTAGGCAACTGCCTTGGGCTCCCAAAAGACAAGCGGCCCCCAAAATGCTTTTTACTAGATGCGTATTAAGTATAGACACGCGAATGGTAACGGTATTTATTACCACAACCATCTACGTGTCCTAGTTGAACGTGCTTCGTGTGTATCCTGCGTGTAGCAAATGAAATATTATGTATTTAAAGCTGACTGAAGCACGAGTGCGAGGTGTCCCAATCTTTTCCGCTGCACTCCTCTCTCTGCTTCTGCTCTGTTCAGTGAAAAACTGCTGTTTAAATTAGGTGCTTTTTCGTTTTAAAAAGCATAACTTTACATATCCCGGTGTTTTCCACCCTAAAAAACAAAAACTTTTGAAAACGCTGCAGACCCTGCTTTAGTTTGAAAACTCCAGGGAAGGTTTAATGCCAGTGTAAACGATGATCGTTTTTATTATAAACGCTGTTTTAAAACGAAGGTTAGTTTTATATTTGATATTCGCCTATGCTGCTTTAGGGAGCTACTACAAATTTACATTTCAGTACTAAACGAAGTACAAATTTCTACTAATTGCGCCTAATTTCACAAGCAAGCACTGCTTTTGTTATTATCTTATGTGTAGCCTTTTTGATTTTATCAGACGACGACTCAATTACTGTTCTGTCACTATGTCATATTCATCCCGTTTTATGACAACAGAAACACAAATATGTATCAATAAAAACATTTACTGAGAATTTAGCAGCATCAGAACACAGTATGGACACATTAGGCTATGTGTAACCTAAACAGGTTTGTTTCAGTAAATATAATAAGTAATATAATAATGAATACTTCTGTATCTTAATTGTATATCAATTGCTAAGTTGTCTACAACGTGAAATAATAAAGTGTCTGCTAAATGAATAAATAAAAATGTTAATGAAAGAATTATAATATGTACATGAAAACTGTAGAAACACTGGACGTAACTATGGGGCACCATTGTGCAGCAGCAACTTTGATAACAAAAAAAAGGAACCTCAAGGTTGATTGAAGTAAATGCGTGCTAAAACACACTAAACACACTAAAAACTCTCCAAAAAGTTTGCTTTGGTCAACTGCCAAAACAAACTTTGTTTACATAATTTCAGTTCGTTCTTTGATTTTTTTTATAAGTGTATTTTTTTAAGTACATCTACTTTATGCTGCCTTCAAAATTTGATCAGAAGGTAGTATTTCTGGAGACAGGACGTGAAGTAGAATTTGTAGTTGGACAGGCATTAATGCCTTCCTGTCTTGAAGGTAGCATTTTAGAGCTATTGGATCAGTATTCCCATTGCCTTCTTTCTGATCCCAGCGCTAGGAAAGAGTGGACATTATTTTTAATAACGTTCCAGAGCATGTCTGTAACAACTTTCTTTTTCACCTCCTTTTACAGTGGATTTGTTTACAAACAAGGCACAATTTGACAGGATTTTTTTTAAGATTGAAACTAAAAGACAATGTTGTGCTATTGTGATATTACATATAACAGTAATGTCACAACACACAAGTGCTTATTACATGATCACTAGCCTATTGCTTTGTCATATAAACTGACCATTTGATATGTACTGTATTACGAATGTATGTGTTTTCAACCGAAATCACAGCAGCATCCACTTGTCAAGATGTAAAACTGGAAAACTCCTGGGGGCATTTTAGTGTTAGCAGACCAAAAAAGGAGATTTTGAACACGAAGGGTTTGGCTGCCCAAATTCACTCTGCATATGTTAACAACATCGTGCTCATTGTACCCATATATATGTATATGTAGAATCTTGATAATATTGTAAGTGAACCCCAGAGAACAGTACAAAATAAAAATAAAAGAACAAAGGCAGTTCATATCCATAATTAGTTGAAAATTGACGAAAACAACAAATATGTTTGGACCATCATCATAGGGTTACATACTGCTAAAAATCTATGAATTATATTTTTATTAACAGACCTATTTAAACATTACTTTTATATTACTTTTAATACGAAAAGCACAGAAAACATGAAAACCAATAACATGGCTATTGATGACTAATTAAACTACAGGTTACAAATTAAATTCAGGATTTTTTTAAAGATTTTACCTGTCCTACAACTGGTTTCTGACAGGCAGAGCAGTTTCCCTTAGAAGAGGTTGACACTCCCTGCCTGCTTAGATCTGATTGGAGAAGACCCAACATACTGTCCAATGAGCCACCAGAGGATGCAGAGGGTGGGGAAGTTTGCTGTGGTAAAGATGCTACAGGACTCACAGGTGCTGCTGGCTGATACAAACAAAAATAATTAACAGCCACACAAAAATACTAATATTCATTAAAATGAAACGTTAATAAACACAACCCAGTTAGTGAATAGTTATTAATACTATCACAATCTTTTGAGACTCTCAGAAATCTGAGAACACAATAATGCACTCTTTGTTGTCCATTCAGCGCAGATGAAAATTTCTGTGTTCAGATCCATGCAATAGCTTGCCACAATACCCCAGCAAAAGTAAATACCATGAATGTGTCATGGGAAATGTCATGTTCCTGTATGTTTTGATTCAGTTTTCTTGTCTTCCTGTTTTGTTTTCTCTCCCACGTGCCCATGTTTAGATGTTCCTGTGTTTGTTAATTATTAGTTAATTGGTTTCCTCCAGTGAGACCCAGCTGTCCATATTTTTTCCCTCATTATGTTTAGTACTTTATGTCTGTGTTTTCTAGTCTCCCTCATCAGTCAATGTAAATGTTAGTTTTAGGTGTAAAAGTTCTATTTAAAGTAGACTAGTGATTTCATTAAAAAACTTAGTTATTTGGAAGCTCTAGCGATCCAGCTCCAGCGATCTCCTTTACCCACCCCAGCAAGTAACAGGAAAACAGTTAGAAGATATTTGAATTATTTACTAATAAACTAGTGTTTTCTGAATACGTGTCACAAAGATTAATATGACAATCTTGATTCGCCATCTCCTCATAGACGTGTCTTTAGAGAGAAGTCATCTTTATGGACTATGATTAAATTGAAATAGTTTTTTTATTTTATTTTTATTTTAACATTTTGTATTTTAAAGCTTTCTATAGATATAATTAATGTGTCTTTTTCGCTGAGTTTTGGTTCATTTTTGTGAAATGTTCCTGAATGATGAAGCTTTGGTTTCTTCTTTTTTTTGCACATAGCACTGGTGCTGAAGAAGCTGAACATTTTGTAGAACAGGCCAAATAGTGCTAGCACAAGTTAAGGGTGCGATATGGTAAAACTTCAATAAAGTACAATAACATAAGCACAATAAAATAAATTAATACAGATTTGGGACAATATGTGACTGAGTAAATAATAAGAGAAATTTCTTTCTTTCTTTTTTTTGGTGAACTATCCCTTTAATAACCATCAACAGCTTGTTTGGTACTGTCCCTTTAATACCTTCATGCATCCTTTTTTCTCTAAACTGTATACTTTTACTTTAGACATAACTTGCTGTTTTTTATATGTAAAGCGTGTGTGTTTTTGACAGTACTGTTTAAAGTGTGCGTGCTTCATGTGTACACGCTCAGAAGCAAGTCAGAACAGCATGTGAATTAAATATTTAACCGGCAAAGCTTTAAAAGCACATGCAATTAATGCACTTATATAGAATGTGTACTGTATAGCACAATATTATGACATTTCTTTAAAAGCTGATCGTAAAAATATTTCAATCATCCACCATAAATTCATCATATCTCATTCATATCTCATTTGAGGCTTGTGCAGGGATCTAGTCCAAACACACACTTCCATAACTGCATAAAAGTATGTATCAGACATACTGAGCTTTGGACTCTGAAGTCTGATAGAGATGCCATTAGTTTGTCCAGCTCTAAAGTAGCAGATGTAGCTGAAGGTTTTGCTGAGCTATAAATAGAAAAAGACAAACACACAAAACAATTTATTACACCCTGGCAGTCATAAATCCAATTATATAAATTGTACACCTATATAAACTGTAATTTTATATTCATGAGCCTGTCTTTCCTCTATTATGTATACTCCATTACCACAACCTAATCCCTTTATTTAAATAAAGATGTCTGCAAGATGTTATCAGTCAGTAATGATACTATCATTTAATTAATAACTGTAATTTCTTATGTTTTATTTTAAGATATGGAATAAGGATATACAGTGAAACGAGTATACAGATGAATAAACATCACAATATAGAACAGTGCACTAACCCAGCAGAGGATGGAACAGACTTCGAGGACTTGTCATCTTTTTTGGTACTGGGGAATTGAGCCAAAATCTCATCTAACAAAGAAATAGGAAGAGTAAATGCATCAGAGGAGTTGTTGTATTAATTTTTTTTTTTTTGAGAAGCACTAGGGTACTTCTTACTACATACTGCTCTCTACCAGATAATGCCCACTATTGTAACTGTAACTGATTCATACATTCTAAATTGATTTTGCTTAGAAGTATTTTTACTTTACTTTTACTTTACTTTAGGCAGTCAGAAATACCAATGCAAATTTTGCTTGGCACACAGTATTGCATGCACTAGGCAAATACTTAGTTGTATTTGGCAAATATCAAAAGGTTATGTTCAAAATCATTTGTATACTGTGCATAGTATACATACTGCATGAAATTCTTGTTGATTTTATATAGCAGATTTGCATTCTGAAGTCCCAGACGAATAGGTTTACAATAGACGAGAGAATTTTTTTTATTCTGCGTGTATAGAAACACGCCAATAAAATTGGCATACGCTTATTGGTATCCAGCTGCATATGATCGCAGTGCGAGTATAAATAGGCAACTGATTAAGCGTTCATTAGTTTTTCGCTAAGGAGCCGAGCCGGTGACACGGCCCCCTAGCGGCGATAGAGGTCCATGGCGACGGGACGTGACGTCTCTGTACACTTCTTCAGGGAACGAGGGTTACAGTACTTAACCGAGACGTCACTCCCAGTCACGTTGGTGATCGACAAATAGGGATCCCTACCTAAAACGCCATGGAAGCTGCCCCTTCCAGCATCGTGTGGGAGCTTCCCAAGCCCCCAGTGTTTGGTCTCTAGGCTGGGACTCAACCACAGGAAACCACTACCTTAGTAACTGGGCCACTGTGACGTCTAAGAAGACTTGCAGAAGTCAGCTTTCCTGTAGGAGGTTACGATGGAAACTCACATATGATGAACTTTCAATGCATATGGAATAGTGGAGGTGATTGAACCCTTATGACGGCGAAAGCCGGGGGACACGTTTTTTTTTAAACCATGAATACCACATGAGGTCCTCAAGGGGTATCACTCAATCACTCATTCATCACCTTGAGGTCCTGGCAACAGATGCTCTGCAACATCCGGCTGCCGAGGGGAATGGAGGAGCTCAACAGGGTCTACAGATTTAGGACTCTCTGGAGAAAAGTAACCAAGCCGACCGAACTGGGCCACTCCATGTCATCTACCTGTTTGAGGTGAGAACATGGGAGGAAACCGGTTCCACACGCAGGCTATAGAACCTAGTGAACGTGTTTGGGGTCGCCCAACCCGCAGCTCTGCAAATATCTGCAAGCGAGGCGCCACGTGCAAACGCACAGGATGAAGCTAGCCTTCCTGTTGAGTGAGCCCGTACACTGAGGGGGCAGGGCACACCCTGCGCTTAATAAGCCAGGGTGATGGCATCCACTATCCAGTGAGCCATCCTCTGCTTGGAGACGGCATACCCCTTCTGCCATCCACCATGAAAGACAAAGAGCTGGTTTGAGGTCCTGAAGCTCTTTGTGCAGTCAACGTAGCATCTGAGTGCTCGGACAGGACACAGCAACAGCAGGGTTGGGTCTGCCTCCTCCGAGGGCAGCGCTTGGAGGTTCACCACTTGATCTCTAAATGGAGTTGTGGGAACCTTGGACAAATAGCCGGGCCGTGGCCTCAGTGTTACCTGGGAATTCTCGGGCCCGAACTCTAGGCACGAATCGTCGACCAAAAATGCTTGCAGGTCCCCTACCCTCTTGATGGAAGCCAATGCGAGATTTCATTGAAAGAAACTTCAGCTCTACTTCTGGCAAAGGCTTAAAGGGGACCTGTCTCAATACTCTCAGCACAAGAGACAGGTCCCAAGAGGGTACTTTAGGGGGTCGTGGAGGATTTAACTTTCTGGCCCCCCTGAGGAACCTAATGACCAGGTCGTGCTTATCAACAGACCTTCCATCGATGTGGTCGTGGTTTGCAGCGATAGCATCCACGTAGACTTTAAGGGTGGAGGGAGACAGCCTTCCCTCCAACCCTTGATGCAAAAAGAGAAGCACAACTGATCTGGCATCTCCAAGGGTCTTCTCGTTGTGAAGAACACCACTCGACGAACAGGTTCCATTTCAACGCATAGGCAGCTCTTGTGGAAGGCACTCTTGAAGAAGAAATCGTGTCAACTACCGCTTGGGGGTAGGTAACTTAGAACCTAAGTGTCTCTATTCCCCAGGGAGTGCGGCTCGAGACAGCTCGTCAGCTGCTTGGTTACAGACACCTGGAATGTGAATGACGTGAAGCGATCTCACATGCTTCCGACTGCACAGGAGGAGGTGGTGAGTGAGCTGCGACATGTGACGGGACTGCATGCCTGTTGTACATGGCCCCTCACCTGGTGGTAAAGGCATCTGTGAACACAACAGCATGCCTGGAGACCTGCTCCAGGGGCACTCCTGCCTGAAGGAATGCAAGGTTTGACCACGGGGGGAAGGTTTGGCGACAGGCTGGTGTTATCTGAACCCAGAAAGTGCCGCATTTCCACGCCCACCACGGTACTCGATCGTTAAGCCAGTGCTGAAGTGGTCTCATATTGAGCAACCCCAGCAGTATAACTACTGTGGCAGTATGCCCCAGGAGCCTCTGAAATTGTTTCAGTGGAACCGCCGTCCTGCATCTGAACGTATTCAACCAGTCCAGCACCGAATCCGACTCCATGCCGAAAAAAGAGATCCTCTGCACCGGACAGAGTTTTCTCTTTTCCCAGTTGACCCGAAGACCCAACAGGCTGAGATAATGTAACACCAAGTTAAATGCATCCTTTCACGTTCGCTTTCACTAACGTAAAGTGAATGCCGCTGAACCTGGGAGGGTGCCGGGCGAACTGAATCGCATAGCCGAGCCGGATGAGCCAACAAGACGGTCTGAGCCCTATCCAGGCATCTAAGAACAGAACTAGTGGCACCATCCGGACTACTGAGGTGCCGGTGGTGGGGCAGCAAGGGGGAATGCAGGGACCCGGCCTGGGCGTCTCTGTGCCGATCCGCAGCGGGGGCTGAGTACGTGCAACTCTTACCTCATTCTGGCAGAAGTGAGGCTGGAAGTACGTGGGGTCATCCTCCCAGTTTCGAACTGCTGCCTGAAATGAGAGGAGAGTGAGTGTGTAATAAAAGCTCTTTGACAGGCCTGTCCACAGCACCTCATGCCCTGAGGGGACCCAAGGAGAGAAAAATTTCGGCGCCGAGCAGGCTGAGGCTGAGTCGGCGGGGCCCGGTTGGAAGCCGCAGCTGGCGTAAGTCTGTCAATCGTGTCACCGGAGAGGCCGGTCTGGAAAACGTTGCGCATGTCGGCCAGACACGCTCCTGGACCACCATAGTGGACTCTGCATGGCCCAGAGCCCGCGCCGTAACCTTCGTCGCATGAAGCGCAAGGTCCGTTGTGGTACGGAGTTCAGAAAGAACTTCCGGATCATGACCACCCTCGTGCAGGGCCTTCAGAGCCTTGCCCTGATGGACCTGCAACAACGCCATGGTGTGTAAAGAGGAGGCAGCTTGTCAACAAGCCTTGTAGGCATCACCGACCAGAGCCAATGAGTGTCTACAGACCCAGGATGGGAGTGAAGGGTTATCCTGCCAAGGCGAAGAGGCCAGCGAACACCGTTGCATCGCAACAGACCTCTCCACCTGGGGGACCCCTGTGTAGCCCTTAGCTGCGCCCCCATCAAAGGTGGTGAAGGAGGACAAGCCACTGGGTTGCTTTTTGGCAGTAAAAGGTGCCCTCCACGACCGAGTGAGCTTATCATGCACCTCCGGGAAGAAAGGCACCATAGTGGGACCCTGTGCACCAGCACGGGCCACACCCAAGTACCAATCGTCCAGCCTGGAGGGTTCAGGACGGGGTGAAGGATTCCACTCAATCCCAACCCCCCTGGCGGCCCGGGCAAGCATAGACACTAGCTCTGGATCTGTGTCAGGCACAGTCGAGCGTCCAGCAAATGCTATCCCGGTCGACACATCATTTCCAGAACCGTACTCTCCTTCCAATGCAGCAACCGATATCTGGTCATCTGGGGGAGCACCAAAGGGGACATTTGGTACTGTTTCCAGTGAACCCAGCCGCCCCGATTGTAGCTACAGCGGTGTCGGAGTGCGGGCGACATGAGGTGCTCTCCGAGGAGAGTTCCTGACTGTCACTATATGACCAGACCTCCTCGCTCCGGAAGTGGAAGCTCGAGTCAGCGCAAGCCCCAGAACCAGAACCCCAACTGCTCCCCGGGTGTCGTGTGTGTGTGTGGTTGTTCACTTCTCACTGCTGTTTGTGTGCACTTGGATGAATTAAACGTGGGAAAACCATACTAAACCATACATGTCACATACTTTCCTTTCCTATTCTATTCTGTCCTTGCACACACACTAAACAGCACTCACTCACCTGTGATGTTGAACTGTGTGGCATTAAGCTCCTGTAATAAGTGATCAAGCTCACTTAGACCTCCTCCCAAAACTGAGGATGAGGAGAAAGCAGGAGGAACATCTGCCATACGTGGGAAGCGTGGTTTACATACAGTACTGGGGGAAAAAGTTACAAAACAATCACTATGGACCTAACACAAGTACATTATTTCTAAGTACATTCAAAATTATTATATTTTAATTTAAATGCAAATCTATTGTATAGTTTCAGAATCCTGAAATGTAATTTTGGTCACAACTTTTTTGTTTTTGTTCATGGCAAAAAAAAACTAACGTGTTAGGGGTAACTTAACTGTTCTTTTAACCCTCATGTACTGTTACAGCTCAATTTTACCCCTGCGTTGTCAGAAATATCCCTTAAATTATGCTTTTTTTTTTTTTTTGTGATTATTTTTTTTTTTTAAATATACATGCAAAGTTTCAACATGCTGATAGGTCCAAAAAAATTGGCACGTTTGTACTGTTCCTGGGTCAATTTGACCCACACACTTTTATGTTCTAAGGCAACTATACAGACACATAATTTTTTTTAGGGTCATGAACATGTATACTACAACAGAGTTTTAGTGCCACCCAAAAAAATCAAAACTATGAGATTAAAGTCGTAATATTACGAGATTAAAGTCAAAACTACGAGAATAAAGTTGTAATATTCAGAGAATAAAAGTCGAAATACTACGAGAATAAAGTCGTAATATTACAAGAATAAAGTCAAAACTACGAGAATAAAGTTGTAATATTCAGAGAATAAAAGTCGAAATACTACGAGAATAAAGTCGTAAT
>JAUCNO010000794.1:3431061-3444751 GCA_032353835.1 Enteromius viviparus
TAGTTCTGAACATTATTATCCATTTTAAATAAATGCTTCTCTTTTTAATATTTTAATGATCAAAGAATCCTAAAAAATACTATTAAGCAGCTCAACTGTTTCCAACACTTATAATAAAAAAATCTGCATATTAGAATGATTTCTGAAAGTGACGCTGAAGACTGGAGTAATGATGCTTTGTATCACAAGAATAAATTACATTTTGAAATATCAGTTATTTTAAATTGAAATAAAATTTCACAATATAATTTTTTTTTTAAAGAAACATTGTTAAAAACCATTCAATATCTAACTGTTCTAAAACTTTTGAACGGTAGTGTACATGCTATGATCCCCCTGTACATCCCGTTTTTTGTGAAAAAATAAATAAAAATATTAACCAAATGCAATTATATTCAAATGTACGGTACACCAGCCTGCATGTAAGTTATTATTTTAATGGCTTTATTTATATCATAAAGCATCTGTATAAATCTATATGTGTATATTGTTACAGTCTATGGTGTAAATAATACAGGCTTAATGTATAAAATACTTAAAATGTGTGCATACTATCCACCTTATCTGCCCTAAATAGAATTGAAAATGACTAATATCGTATAGAATTTAGATGTATAGGATGGCGGTACACATCCTGTATGGTGTTTGTTCAGCAGATGGAGGAGCTGATATCAGGTCAAGCTTGCAGTACCTCATGACACTGTTTTCACGCAAGCTCTTCAACGACAGCCTCCCACCAGTTGTCCTAAAACACCAGCTCTACAGTTTACACAATGACAAAACCTCAGTGGACAAGCAGGTGGTAAGATCAGAGTGTTTCGGCCCACCTATAAATATTCATATTGTTGTGTCAGATCATTTTATAACAACCTTAACTCATTCAGAAGCTCTGGTCTTCTCTTTTCCTGGTCAGAATGAGTTGAGGGAGAACGGCGAGCTATTGATGTTCCAGCTGGGGTTTGACTCTGAGGCCTTCGCTTTGGTGTTTGCAGAAGATTACAGAGCCAAAGTCTTGCAGGGGGAAGCTGGCAGAGCAACGCTGGGAACTGTGGAGAAATTTCTGGCTAAACTAATTCCCAGCTGCTCCGATTTGAGTTTCAATAAGGAGAAAATGCTTAAAGAGTTCCACTTCACAGACTCCGAGATAACGTAAGGACACAGAAAACAAATGTTCATATGTTTTTTTTATTGTCTCTTGGTGCTTATTTGAGGATTCTTTTGCATGCAGGCAGCTGGTGAAGTCAGGCGTCCTCACTGTGAGGGATGCAGGCAGCTGGTGGCTTTCAATCCCAAACTCTGGCAAATTCATCAAGTACTTCGTTAAGGGTAGGTTAATGACACGCATGCATTGGGTTTCCATTTGGTTCAGTTTAATATCTGCTCTTTTTTTTCCCTAAATAGGACGCAAAGCTGTTCTTGGCATGGTTAAGAAATCCAAATACGGTGAAATCCTCAAGAATGAATTGGAGGGACGTCGCACAACTTCACAAGTCAAATTCCAGATGAAGTATCACGTTCACGATATAATCGGAGCAGAGTTAGTGGAATGGTAAGACTGCTGTATCGTTGAATATATCTGTGTTGCAATTGCGAGGTCTGATTTTCTGAAATGTAATCTTTTTTTATTTCTATTTGCAGCATACAGACGACATCAGGGACATTATTACGATACGTGGACGGAAACGTCAACTAACAGCTCCACTCATTTGATTTGAACTGTACAGAATTGAACTGTATTTATTGCCATACATCAACTGTGCACAATATATTAAATATAAAAATATGCCAAACTTCACTTCTTTAGCCTCAACACGCAGGATTGTTTGTTCTTATGTTGCCAAGAAATTTTCAGCAATATGCTAAAAAAAAGACTGATTTGTTGCTAAATGATGTTTTTGTGATGTCATTGCGCAATTAAGATATAAAGTTGTCACAAATTTTAAATCCCAACAAAAAACATATTTTTAAATTTAGATGTCTGTAAAATAATGTGTCGTATACAGTACATTGCAAAAGTATTCATAATTCAAGTTGCTGCCTTATGTTAAACGGTTTTAAGTGACTTTTTTCTCTAAATATATTTAGCTGAAGCACCTTTATGGTCTCAAGTCTAAAACTCTCAAGCTCTGTCAGGTTGGATGAGGGAAGATGCACATGTTCAGGTTTCTTAAGAAATATTTGATCGGGTTAATCCCAGGCTGTGGCTGGGCCACTAAAATGACATTTACAGAGTTGTCTAATAAGCTATTCTTGCTGTTTAGGGTCCTTGTCCTGTTAAAAGGTGAACCTTCTGCTCAGTCTGAGTTTCTGAATGCTCTGGACTGGGTTTTCATTAGCCACCACTCTAACCAAAGCCCTTCTCCATCAGTTGCTCTAGGAAGAGTCCTGGGGCCTGTTCCATAAAACAAGATTAGAGTTTAAACCAGGCTTAATTCAGTTAGTCTGACTTATTGCCAGTTAATTTGTATTAAAATAAGTCATACTAACTGCCATAAGCCTGGCTTATTTGGTAAACTAGTTTTATGGAAAAGGCTTGGCACAAACCTGTTTCTGAGTGCAGCCGTTTTAAGAATTTTGTCTTTAAGCCATTGTGTTTGCAGTAGCGCTCTATAGTACTGCTGTTGACGGAGGCCAACATAAAATTACATTTTCTACCCATTAAAATGTTTTATTCGTGTCTACACTTACCCAAACTCTTATACCCAGTATAGCTATGTCCCTTCTATACTTAAAAGGAATAGTTTAAAAACCTTTAACTCACCCTCAACGAGTTCCAAATCTGTAGGAGTTTCTTTGTTTTGCCAAAACAGAATTTTCTATTTTGGGTGAACTATTCATTCAACCAGTAATTAGCTGGTCATGGGTAACAAAGACAATGAATCCAGCTCTTGAAAGAGTCAGGGCTTCATAAGGAGTATAATTGAAACAAAACAACATTTTAGGGTTTAATCTAAATTTATTGCATTTTATTATCTCTGTAAAACAAGTGACATCATGAATACCCCTAAAAACAGGGTTACAATCTGACTATAACTGCAGATCGAAATCGCTCGATAGGGTGATCACTAATGACGCACATTCTGTATCTGTGCCTCAGGACAGTTCAAGTATGTATGCAATAGTGTTAAATGTCAGAATACCTTGTACGTGATGTGCTGTTCGAGCCAATAAGACAAGCAATCGATTTTAGGATACAAACACATTTGACAGTTACATGTTATTAGTACAGTAAGACGTAAAATGTTAGTTAAAAGTGATTAACGATAAGGGGAATAAACCGCATCGAGACGATTTACTTCACACAAACTAATTCCTGTAGTGTACTCTCTGACAGTAGTCCGTTGCTTTTCATAACATTAGCAAATATAAAAAGTGTCAAAAAGAAGAAATTTCTAAAAATGTGTTAACAAAAAAAAAAAAAATATATATATATGGCTGCTGAGGGTGTATTATAAATGCCCAAAGAGCATCAAGGTGTTCATATACCGCTAAATTAAGATTGACACTAAATGTCCCGAGTGATCCATTAGATATTTTTAAAAAGCTGCTGTTGAACATCTACGCAGGATGCTGATATTTGGGGACTGGAAACATTTTGGAGGTACCTCTTGACGTACTGGGATCAACAAAAATTTCCTAGCCATGTTTCACCTTAAAAGAAAGATGGAGATTACTTCGATTAAACAAAACATAGCCTATTTTAAAGATCATTATATGTATTTTGGATTGAGGTATAATGTTAAATCTTCAAATTAACAATAATCTATTGTAAGAGATGTAATTGGTCCTAATAACAGGCTTCGTTCTTTTAATGCAAAATATGTTTTCTCAAATTTAGGAGTGAAATGTGGCTTGGACATGTTTTTGTGCATAAAATGGCCTTAAATTACAGTATAACCCCCTCGAAACAAATGGCAAATAGTGTGCACATAACTTCATAATGAAGAAGTATAAAAATCGGTTCGGACACTGCATCCTTCCATTAACAGAACCTCATGTTTCAAGTGTGAGGTAAGCTGACTTCACTTTATCTCTTTCAAAACAATGTGATAAACCACTAAACATTGCATTTTGCTTCACAGTAGCCAACAGTTAGCTCTGGGATGCCAAATGCTCGCAGACCTTTAGGGGGTAAAAAGCAACAAATGTGGTGCATATGCAGGGCCGCCCCGTCCTAATGTAGTGCTATTTGGCAATATCTTCATTTCTTTCAAACATAAGACTGTAAACAAACATAGCGGGTTCTCAATGGAAGGAACCAACTTCAGGACATTGTTAACCATCTAAAAAGTTAATATCCATTAGTCAAAGGCCGCAGGTCGTCCAATAGTAGGTGTTTGTATAAGGGAGATGGGTTGGGGATTGATTTTTCACTACATCTACTGATAATATTGATAAAAGTTTTGTGAAGGTATAAAGTTGTACTGGTAATTACAATAGAAGAAGTGAAAAATGAAAACATGGTCTCATTTAGAACTTCTCCCTTTAGAAATACAGTTTGGATCACAGCAATCTTTCCTCAGAATTCTAGAGCAGCAGACATTTCCTCTTCCTCTTCTTGACGGGGGGAGGGCAGAGCACGGCCCGGATGGCCTCGTCAAACACCGTCTTAAGGCCACGCTGCGTGAGTGCAGAGCACTCCAGGTACTTGACAGCCCCTGCCAAACAAAAAGACAAAAGCTTTTTAGCCCAAGCCTTCTGAAACATAAGCATGATTTGTGTGATAGGAATAATGCAGACACACAAGAGGAAAGTGGAACATTTCTAACTCTGTGCACTTGTATAATGTAAAGCTTGTGTAGCGTAGCTTTGTTTTTGTAAAGATGTCCACTTTAAAAAGTTTTGTCTGCTTTTGTCCAATGTCTGCTCTATTTTTCTCCAAAAGTTATGACTGAGAACATCTAGAATTGTACTCTTTTATAGAAAAGCACTCTCACACAGGTACTTGTCAGTGCAGGCATCTGTGATCGATCTGGTATTTTGTTGTTGTTCCATCTTTTCAGTTTCACTTTCTACTGTGAAAACTAAGTATACTTTGTTCCAAACACTTTACTCTACAGTAGTCAACATTCGAAGTAGATCAAAACCTTTCTTCAAAGTTTCCATATGACAAGAATAGGTATTGTTTTTGATTTTAGGACAACTTTGATGGAAGGTTTTGAATGTTAACTACTGTATATAAATGTAATGATAAACTCATCAAAAGCCTTAATTTCTACTGTTTATTATTTTTAAACAAAAATTGCTCTAACACCAAAAGTGTAATAGGATTCTAAAAATAATCAAGGGGCTGTTTCAAAAAACAAGATCAGAGTACAAGACAGGCTTATTTTGGTTAGTCAGGCTTATTGTCAATTACTTTTCTTACAAAAGTAGTCAGACTAACTGAAATAAGCCTGGCTTATTTGGTAAACTTGTTTTTATGGAACAGGCCCAAGGTCTACTGAAAATAAATACAAGTAATTAACGTAAAACCTAAAATTAGTCCTAAAAACAGGGTTCAATTTTGCTACTGAAAGTATAATACATTTTTCTTCTTTTTCCTTCTTCAAATGTACGGAAATCTACATGGAGGAGTCGGTTACAATTATATCTTTAACTAAATAATTTAATTATTATGGAGACTATACTTTGATTAAACAAAATAATGCCTTATATGTAATATTAATGGCAACTTGACTGGATAAAAAAAGTGTTACATTAATTAAATAACTGGTTTATTAATACACAAGTTTTCATCAGATTTTTTTCCACCTACCGATCTCTTTGGCCATGGCCAGGCCTTGAGGGTAGGTGATGGGAGTGAGCTTCTTCTCCTTCAGTTTCTCAATGGTGTCCTTGTCATCTCTCAGATCAAGCTTGGTTCCTACCAGGATGATTGGAGTGTTTGGACAGTGGTGTCTCACTTCTGGATACCACTGAACACACACAACAAATTGCAAAATGAGCAAAGCCACCAGGAATTGACATGCCAAAGATGACATAATTATTTCAAGATAAAGCTCTTATAAATGTCTGCTAGCTTGGTTCGGCCTTCTGCTTTGAAATAAGTGCTTACCTTTGCACGAACATTCTCAAAAGAGGCAGGGCTCACAAGGGAGAAGCAGATGAGAAACACATCCTATGGGAAAAAAGCATTCATGATGTACCAATGGAGTGCTTTTCCATTATTCACATCCACTCTGCACCATTCATATGTAATGCTTTTAATGCAGTGGCTCATAATTGTGCTCATCTAAAAGCAGTGCCAGAGAGACTGAGATCTAAAGAAATGCTGTGGTTTAACTAAAGTGACGATCTATATAATAAAATATGATTGTATTCAGAAAAAACAGACAAGATAAAATGAATGCATGACTAATGGTAATAGTGAAAACCTTGTTGACTACAGAGTCACTATATATAGTAATTATTAGTTTTTAGTCCAAACATGTATGCCTGTATGTATAACCAATATAAAGCTAATGTAAATGCCACACAGTCAACCTCAGAGATCATTCAAAAGGTAGTAGAGTAAAGCTGCCATAATTTTAGTGGCGCATGAGCTACAAAAAAACATCAGTAAGAGAAGGATGACAAACAATTTTATATATACAGCAAGTTATTTTATTTATTACCGTTTGAGGGTACGAGAGGGGACGAAGTCTGTCATAATCCTCCTGTCCTGCTGTATCCCAGAGACCCAGGTTCACTGGTTTCCCATCCACCATCACATTTGCAGAGTAATTGTCAAATCTGTCAATTAAAAGACAATGCCGTTCTGAAAGTTAATCAGTGACCACCAGCTCAAACTAAATGTAACATGCTGACTGTAAACCAACGGGAAACAAGAGATGGTTTCAGCTTTGTGTAAACCACAGTCGAAAGGAGGTTTTGAATGCAGGGATTCATTTAAAAGTTCACAATAAATAAATGTAATGTTTATTGCACATCTCTCTGGAAAACATGATTATGAATGGGCGAATCACAGCTGAGAAAATATTTTAGTGTATTACAGGGGTCATCAAACTCAGTCCTGAGTCGGTGTCCTGCAGAGTTTTGCTCCAACTTTCCTCAACACACCTGTCTGGAAGTGGAGTATACCTAATAAGACCATGATTAGCTGCTTCAGGAGTGATTAGTGATGGAGCTAAACTCTGCAGGACACCGGCCCTCCAGGACTGCGTTTGATGACCCCTGGTGTATTCGATAATTCCTGCTCTCCTGGCAAAATGATGGCGCTATTTCCATGTCTCTGCACTCTCTCTTTTTAGAATAGTTTAGAGTTACACTGTTGCCTAACCATTCTAACTTGCCTGTCTGAATAATAACAACAGTATTTAATAATAATATCTAGATAATTATATGTTTGTTGCAGTGACCATTTGTTTCTACTGTTCGGTTTTTTCTATGCGGAAATAGACAACTTAAGGACCAGATACGCTTCAAAATCAGTTCTTTTTCGTTTGTTTTAGGGTAAAAGTTTGAAAAGGCTGAGTGACAGTATACTGTACATTCTGACACCCCCACGCTGCTGGGGGCAGGATTTGGATTAATGTAAACATGACTTGCGATGATCGCACATAGCCTATAAGTTTGATAAAAATGGGTTTATTTACTGTATACCTTTTATACTTGCTTTGAAAGAAAAACAACAGCAGCATGATGTAATATTTCTTTGAAATGTATGTGGTATTTGCTACCTTACTACTCTTTCCTTACATTCTTTTCATTGAATCTGATTTTTGCATAACTCCAGGTCTCCAGAAAGTCTCTCTGCGAATGATTGTGCAGGCACAGATATATCTGTGGCAGCTCAGTTATGTATATAATGATCTGAAGATGTTGCTCCCATGCCTGACCTCGGCTGTATTCACTTATTGCCATATAAACTTGAGTGAGTGACCAGGACCTTGGGGTGAAGCGGAGGTACTCACACTGTGGGGATGTATTCTCCAGGAAAGGCATTGGTTGTGTAGCTGATCAGCAGGCATGTTTTACCCACAGCTCTGAAATGAAGCAGAGAAACACATCATGATAAACACATAGCATGCTACAAGATAACATCAGTAACCAGAACCACAGAAAAACTGGTCTGGTGAAGTCACTCGGTCAAAACATTACTCATATGAATAGCACTTAAGAGCTGAGATTTCCAAAATGTGATGTAACATTTTTGTTCGGTTTACTTCCTGAAAGCTATTTTTATTTTTCGTCAGCAAGCAAATAAGAGTAGGCCTGTGTTACATGTTCTCTACATAACAACAGCAATTAAAAGAAGATAGAAATAATAATAATAATAGAACTATGTTGTTGTGTACATAAATCAAGTGTCATCAACAAATATATGGTTTCATTTTCTTTTCTGAAAATGAAGTGTGAATTGAAATAACTAAATATTTTAACATACACATGAAATAAGTCAGATAATCTATTTTTAAATGGAACAGTTTATTTCGTTTTTAAAGAATTGCATGTGTTTTGTATCATGAAATGTCTAATATGTTGGAATGGATAATTTTATTGATAAAAAACATCAAATCTATTCAGAGGCCCAAACTGTGAACAAATATCGAATTCGAAGCATCTGCCGATATCTCCATGTCCAAAAAGAAAAATGCAATTCTGATAGCTTGTAATGTAAAGTAATGAGACCATTATAACAGTATGCATCCAATGCATATGAATATAGATTTTCTCTATGCATCTCCCAATAACATGTCTTAGAAAGATTGTTTAATACTCAGAGGCTCAAAAGCTTGATGAGTCACATCTGATACTGAAAAATGAGAGTTGCATCGGTCCAGTAAATGTTCTTGAAACATTACTAAAATATAAAAGTTACAATATTCTTATGTTTAATCAATAAAAAATACAGATTTCATAGCATTCCCAGCGTATTACAACTTGAATGTAGATCGTTTGCCTAAAAAAGCCTTACAACTTGTTATTTCAAGCTAATTCTGATCACGCTAACCGTTTCGAGATATCAAATAGTATGAAATATAGAGTTTATCTACTGACAAAATATATTAACTGTCTGGCTGATCAAGTACAGCGTACAGACTCATGAATTAGCAAAAGCTATGAAAGTTTGAGCAATGGCTGACGGATCCAGTCCACTAAGTACAGATCGAAGTCCAGCTATTACCTTACTGTACACTTATTGAAGCTTGAAGTTAAATCACTCTGCTAGCTAAAACAATCATAAAATCACATTCTGTGTTTGATATGTGGGTGTTTCTTGATCACAGTACTGATTTCTTCTTAAATCTGATGTATGTTGAGGGTAGCACTTAAGACTCTGTGTTTACGCTTTGAAAGTCAATGGAAACTCATATTTAGGTGATTCATGGCAATTATTAACTTGGCTGAACAACTCCAACAGAAAGAACTGTAAAGATTTAAGCAAATAACGTTGAATGAAAGATGGTCGAATAAAATGTTCTAATGATGTCATCGGTTGTCCTCCGATGTGATACTATTGTACAGTGATGATATCATAATACTGTACTGAACGTCACTTTTAAAGTAACTCGGGTGCCGTACCATGGTAACGTTACAAACCATAGTATTGTTATGGTGCCGCATTCACAAAACCACGGTAATACCACGGCACGTTTTGAATGCAGAAGCACTAGGTATTTATAATAAACCTAAAGACCAAAATATATGGGCTTTAGTTTCAATAACGTTAAATTTTTGTTTGTGTGTCAGTTAACACATCATTATAACGTTAGGCCCTGCAACGAAGCTGTTGTCTTAACACCTAGAAAGCTGCCGATGAGCCACTCTTTTGGCATCACATGAGTGTTTGGAATTAAATAATTTGACCATCAGAGCCTATTTTTGACGTCACATGCACTCCGTGCCTTGGATAATGCGCGTGACGTCACGCTGGAGTGGGAATGCGTTGAAGCTCAAGCGCGTCTATGACGCCAAAAAGCTGTTTAATGTTGCGGTTCGCAAGGCTTTGAGACACAACAAGTGAAACAAAGTGAGCGGAGTAATGTTTAGGGTGAAAACGTGTCAGTACAGACTCACAGACTGTAGAGAGACAGTAAAGTTACTCACCCGTCCCCGACGACCACACACTTGATGGCCTGCATGACTTTAACTCGATATTTACTTTCTCTCCGCGAGAAATGTATCAAGATTAGTCAAACAAACGACGGCGTTCACAACAACACTTCAATTCGGCTGCACAATATGACGGTTTTATACAACTACTTATCTTCCGTCTCTCATTCCCACACAGAGAAATGAAGTCGAGTAAGAAAGTTTGAAGCCACCACCCAAGACAGGAAGCGACTCCAACAGATTTACAAGCGCACTTCCGCTCGGTTTCCTACAGAATAAAAGTACCCCAGCTGGCGCCATATGTTTCCGTGCACTTATTTTGTTTCGTTTATTTCGTTTTTTTTTTTGCCAGAGATACAAACACATTAGAATCAACAAAATAAAATCAAAATATGCAGTCATATAAAGCATGGCAATGTTTACAAATAAACTTTTCCATTTATTTCCGCCCTTATTTCTATTTAAGCTTATTTCTAAATTATTGCCATTTTTGTCCTTTGTATTGTACTTTCTGTTGTACAGATAAGTTTTTATATTTCTTATATATTTCTTTGAAAATATTTATATTTAGCTTTTACAATACTTACTCTTGTTGATTCTTGTTTTAAGTTTTAAGGTTACAGGTGGTCGTATAAGCATTTCATTGCATATCTTATTGTGTATGACTGTGTATGTGACAAATAAAATTTGAATTTGAAAAATACAAAGACATTTTACAGCGTTTTGTTTTTTTAAACTTGGCACGTTTAGGTAAACAACTGCCTTTAGAATTAAAAACAAATAGTTATTTCCTCATTTTTACATGTATGTATAATAACTAGCCAATTAAAGTAGCAGATTAATATTAATTTTTCATTTTTTCATTTTACCTTTATTTAACCAGGAAAAAGATGAAAGTTGACATATTAAAAACAATCACACACAATTTGATTTCTCTCTAAGTTACACAATACTCTCTCTAGTTAAAATTATTAAATGACACTAAGTTCTGTAACTTTATCTCCTTTTGAAGAAGATTCCAGTCTGAAGTAGCAGCATTTTTAAAATAAGTTTTACCAAGTTCAGTTCAGATTAAACAATATTCGAAAGGAAAATTGGTTGGAAATTACACAATACACATAGTGTTCAAAATGTAGACAAACTTGCTATTTTAGTATTCTAATAACCAGTTTTTCTGAGAAAACATGAAAGCTTGAAATTAATTTGCCACGTTTTGTAACTGTTTCTTTTTCTAAATGTCTTATTCTAAAACAATCTGAACAAAAATTGCCCAATATATATTTCGAACATAAAATTTTCGCTTTTATTAAATGTCATACATGTACAACTCCTATTTACAGAATTAAAAGTGTTTGTCATTGTTTTATGCACTTCTGTACCTACTGAATCCACACCGTTCAACGAATATTCAATGATTCGTTTGAGTCGGCTCTTATTATTGAATCAAAACAGGGCAAGGGCGTGATCGGGCGTGATGAATGAATGACTGGATGGAATGGATAGTTTCGCTTACAAGATGCTGCCACTTGTTTTTATTCATCGTGCTTACTAAATTAATTATTTAGCATTCACGTGAAATAATTAAATTAAGGTTAAGCTGATCTGTTTTTCTTATTCTTTAGTTTCCCCTAGCTTAAGAAGCAGCGCCCTTATTTTGGCAATGACAGGAAGTAAAAGTTGATGACATCCGGCCAATGAGTCCATATTTCCTAGTCAGAATAATAACAGGGTGGAGAATGGGTTCATCTGAAAGGAGATGAGTGTTAGCAGTAACACGGGCTCATGTGTCGTGTGTGACAGAGATCAGTGAAGAGGACTCTTATGGCGGGACTGTCGCAGTTAATGCTGCGCGTGTCCGGCTCGTACGGGGTGTTTTCTAAAGGGCTCAGCAGAACTCTGCTCATCTTCTTTGATCTCGCCTGGAGACTCAGAATCAGATTCCCTTACCTTTATGTTATCGCCTCAATGATGTTTAACGTGCGACTGCAGGTGAGAGTCTATCTATCTGTCTGTCACTATCTATCTTATTTATTAATCAAACTCTATCTATCTGTCTGTCTATCTATCTGTTTCTCTGTCTGTCTGTCTGTCTGTCACTATCTATCTCATTTATTAATCAAACTCTGTCTGTCTGTCTGTCTGTCTTTCTATCTGTCTGTCTATCTGTTTCTCTGTCTGTCTATCTGTGTCTGTCTGTCACTATCTATCTTATTTATTAATCAAACTATCTATCTTTCTGTCTTTCTATCTGTCTGTCTATCTGTCTCTGTCTGTATGTCTGTCTGTCACTATCTATCTTATTTATTAATCAAACTCTATCTATCTGTCTGTCTTTCTATCTGTCTGTTTCTCTGTCTGTCTATCTGTGTCTGTCTGTCACTATCTATCTTATTTATAAATCAAACTCTATCTGTCTATCTGTCTATCTTATTTATTAATCAAACTACCTATATGTCTGTCTATCTGTCTCTCTGTCTGTCTGTCTTTCCATCTGTTTCTCTCTCTGTATATCTGTCTGGCTGTCACTATCTATCTTATTTATTTTTCAACTCCATCTATCTTTCTGTCTGTCTATCTGTCTCTCTGTCTGTCTGTCTTTCTATTTGTCTGTCTATCTGTCTGTTTCTCTGTCTGTCTGTCTGTCTGTCACTATCTATCTTATTTTTTAATCAAACTCTATCTGTCTGTCTCTCTGTCTGTCTGTCTGTCTGTCTGTCTGTCTGTCTTTCTATCTGTCTGTTTCTCTGTCTATCTATCTGTGTCTGTCACTGTCTATCTTATCTATCTTATTTATTATCAAACTCTATCTATCTTTCTGTCTGTCTGTCTGTCTGTCTGTCTGTCTGTCTGTCACTATCTATCTTATTTATTATCAAACTCTATCTATCTTTCTGTCTGTCTGTCTGTCTGTCTTTCTATCTGTCTGTCTGTCTGTCTGTCTGTCTTTCTATCTGTCTGTCTGTCTGTCTTTTTATCTGTCTGTCTGTCTTTCTATCTGTCTGTTTCTCTGTTTGTCTATCTGTGTCTGTCTGTCACTATCTATCTTATTTATAAATCAAACTCTATCTATCTGTCTGTCTGTCTGTCTTTCTATCCTTCTGTCTCTCTGTCTGTCTATTTATCTGTCTGTCTATCTGTTTCTCTGTCTGTCTATCTGTGTCTTTCACTATCTATCTTATTTATTATCAAACTCTATCTATCTTTCTGTCTGTTTTTCTATCTGTCTGTCTGTCTGTCTTTCTATCCGTCTGTTTCTCTGTTTGTCTATCTGTGTCTGTATGTCACTATCTATCTTATTTATAAATCAAACTATCTATCTGTCTGTCTGTCTGTCTTTCTATCCTTCTGTCTCTCTGTCTGTCTGTCTGTCTGTCTTTCTATCTGTCTGTCTATCTGTTTCTCTGTCTCTCTATCTGTGTCTGTCTGTCACTATTATTATTAATCAAACTCTTATCTATCTATCTGTCTGTCTCTCTTTCTGTCTGTCTTTCCATCTGTTTCTCTGCCTGTATATCTGTCTGGCTGTCACTATCTATCTTATTTATTTAGCTAACTCTATCTATCTATCTATCTATCTATCTATCTATCTATCTATCTATCTATCTATCTATCTGTCTATCTGTCTATCTGT
>JAUCNO010000794.1:3450785-3469070 GCA_032353835.1 Enteromius viviparus
TTTCTAGTCTATTCAAGAGTATGTTATGGTCAATAGTGTCGAATGCAGCGCTGAGATCCAACAACACTAATAATGAGGTACAACCACGATCAGATGCTAGAAGCAGGTCATTAGTTACTCTAATTAGAGCAGTCTCAGTACTATGATACCTGTCACCTAGCCTTTTCCGTGTGGTCAGACCTAAAGTTTCTGTGGGCAGGAGTGCCTCTAGAACAGGTCTCCATGCATGCTGTGGTATTCACAGATGCCTCCACCACAGGATGGGGCGCCATGTACAACGGGCATGCAGTCTCAGGGGTTTGAACTGAACCTCATCTGCATTGGCACATCAATTGCCTCGAGTTGCTAGCGGTTCGTCTAGCTCTGGGTCACCTCAAAGAGCACCTTCAGGGCTGTCACGTTCTGGTCTGCATGGACAACACATCGACCGTTGCGTACATCAACCATCAAGGTGGTCTACACTCCCATCGTATGTCGCAGCTCACCCGCCACCTCCTTCTATGGAGACAGAAGCATCTGAGGTCGCTTCGCCCCATTAACATTCCAGGTGTTTTCAACCAGACAGCCTACGAGCTGTCTCGAGCCCAAGTCCTCCCTGGAGAATGGAGACTCCATCCCTTGATGGCCCAGCTGATTTGGGAGAAGTTCAGCGCGGCACAGGTAGACCTGTTTGCCTCCCCAGAGACCTCCCATTGCCATTTGCTCTATGCTCTGACCAAGGGAACCTTAGGCAGAGATGCCCTGGCTCACAGCTGGCCTCAGGGGCAGCGCAAATATGCAATCCCCCCAGTGAGCCTTTTAACACAGTTCCTGTGCAAGACCAGGGAAGACGAGGAGCAGGTCCTGCTGGTAGCCCCTTATTGGTCCACCAGGACTTGGTTCCCCGAACTCATGCTCCTCGTGACAGCCCCTCCTTGGCCGATTCCTCTGAGGAAGGATCTACTGACTGAGAGACGGGGCACCCTGTGGCACCCGCGCCCAGATTTGTGGAAACTCCATGTCTGGACCCTGGACGGGACGAGGAGGTTCTAAGTGGCTTACCTCAAAGGGACACTATTTCTTCTGCGAGAGCGCCTTCTACAAGAGCGGCCTACGCGTTGAAATGGAACCTGTTCATTCGAAGAGAAGACCCCCGAACATGCCCAATTGTCTCCGTTCCCTTCTTCAGGGAACCAGGGTTATAATACGTAACCGAGATGATATGCTGCGATAGCAACAACATACACTTACAACATACACAACATGAGAGTCGAACTAACTACTAAGCAAAAAGCAGTCGGACTTCTGTCCAGGGACCCGAGGCACAAGCTGAACAGGTGCCTGAAACACATTTGGGAAAACGCAAATCCGGAGAGTGCCACGGTGCAATGCCCACCTCGGTACTCGATCGTGCTGCAGCAGTCTCATTGGTGAGACCTGGCCCGCACGGCAAGCTCAGCCTGCGAAGGCGGACGAGAGCTCATCTGCTTTGGTCTCAGAGGAATGCAAAAAGCTGGTTTGCTCACAGCCTTTAAAAAGGCTACAAGCCTGCAGGACCCACTGAAAGCCGCCCAGTCGTTTGCTGTCAGAGGGAGAGAGAGCATGAACTCACAGGAACTCTTTTAGAAAAGAACTCTCCAAAACGAAAGCCAAGGGGATCTCCAGCTCAGGAACGGTGAAGTCTCTGAAGCGAAAGTCTGCAGGTACACTGCATGCGTGCCCTCTTATACTCACGTAGTGATGAGGTGCCCCTGAATGCAATCTGTGCACGCCAATATTCATTGGCCTTTTGTTTAAAACTCAAAGGCAATTGGTCTCTCTGGCAAGTTCCCAAGTAATTCGACTGAAAGGGTAACAGCATTTAATTGAGGTCTCTGTAAAGTTTCTTATGGATTATGTAGTCTCATTTTAGAAAAAGATCAAATATTCAATTTGCCCAAATGTGTACAGTAATACAGAATACAAGATAGAAATACATTGAGAAGCTTCTTGCTGCAACGGTATGCAGTTACTGGGCATAAAATGGCCAAAATCAATAAAATCAAAACATCACTACATTGTGATCCAAAACAATTTGAAGAACACTGGCTTTCATTGCATGGCTAGAAAGAAGAGGCATGTAGAACATGAAATAGTCAGGCCTTAGTCAACACTCTTAAATCACTTTCATGTTTATCTCTGTTCGTTCACGGCACTGATAAGTAGCTTCATACAGAACCAGTGCCCTCAAAACTCCACAGAAGGCTCTGCAGATCCCCTCAGAACTGGAAAACCTGTCATTCACGAATCCCCAGCCCCACTGTCAACAACTGTCCTGTCCTCTCTGACAAAATCCCATTAAACAGTTACAAATGATTCCTACTGAGCTTTTGCTATAAGTTTTCCCTACTAAAAGCAAGTATCAGTGTTGTCTCTAAAGTATAGAACCAGTCAGTCCACATCCTTCTATGCCTTTTCCTTTGAGCCAATAACTCTCCAGCCCCATTTATACCAGTTTGTCACTGGTTCATACAGACATAAAGTCATTTTTTATTTTATTAAAAATATACTTTCTGGAACGAAAAAGGTTGTATAGAAGTTGCACCTGCACACAGTCAATGCTAAGTTATGTTGGCAGAAGTCACCAACTCTCACTGAAAATGAAAGAGTTCAGTTTGCTCCAAGTTGCTATACTGTAGGTGTGAATGATACTTCTTGTCCCAGAAGATAAAAAGTGCTTAGATGAATAGATTTAGTGCCAGTGAGATGTATTATGAAAACATGATGTTCTGTATATTCTCCTCCACTGCAGTGTTCAGTTTAGTGATGATCCGGCTGGTCTTCAGTAATGTCATTTGCAGAAGATAAAAGCATTCCCTGAAACTCACTTTATCTCGGAATCTTGAGCCAAGAACCATGAAGTACTCCTTTGAGCTCTGACTTTTTGTACACTCCATTGCACATTAAGCATAATATAATTACTGCACAAGCTGTGACCAGTATTACATTATTATTGTAATAAAATTTTAATAATATAATCTTTTTTTCTTTTTTAACTGTGTATGTTTGTCAGTATATGCCTTCTCTTAATCAATAGAAAATAATAAATAAATAATGAAATAGTTATTATGCTGCATAGGAACAGAGCAACGTTTTTCTGGATGTCTTGTTGTTGTTGTTTTTTTTTTTTTTAGATTAATCTTTAAATTAAAATAAAGCAATCCTACTTTGTTTGTGTTTCATACTATAGTTAGTCTAAAACAAGCATTTCATATACAGATTCTGAACTCTAAATACAAGGAGCATATAAAAGAAGTTTCTTTCTGTTGTTTTGTCATGTTGTTCTGGGTGTGAATAGGCCTCAACTATGCAAGGCAAAATCATTGAGAAAGACACATGCTTGTGTTTAGCCTCACAAATGAATGTTTGGCAATACCAGGCCATGACTCAAAGAGTCCATTGACCCTCACAGCTGAAGATTAAACTGCTTCTTCTGAAATTAGAGATCTTTCAATTGAAGCAGTCAGCAGATAGAGCAAGTCCATCTGCTTGAAAGCCTGGACTTGTGCTTCAGTGCTTAAATTTGGAGGAGGCCATTAAAGGCATTTAGATCACAGACTCAAGTCCTGCTGGAGGAAATTGCAGCCGTGTCTTTTATGTGTCGCACTCATTTAGATCAGATTAAAGCTTTGAGCTTGCGGCTCTTCTCTGATGTGGCTGTGTTTGCTTTCAGTCAGTCAGTCAAGTCAGGTGATGATATAACAGTTCTTCTGCTTTTGTGGTTTTCATGGGTGAAAACAATTGTCATGGGAGTCTTTTTCCCCTTTGCTTTTTCTCTTTTGTCTTTAATCCTTTGCTATTGAACATTGTTTGAAGTTTTACTGCTTTTGTGTACAATCATTATGTCTATATAATATGTTTGAAACACAGGGTTGTGGTTTTGTTGTAGTTTTAAGAAATTGGGTGTGCTTCTTTAAGCCATGGATTTTGGGGTTTTATGCTTTTTAGACACTTTATTTGTGCTTGTATATGAACATTTCAGAAGACATATGTAAAATTAAAATGCTAACAAAACAGGTATTTTCTTAAAAAAAAAAAAAAAAAGCCCAATTAACTATTTTTGACAATAAGCTTTTTATCCCCACATTCTCAGAAGTCCGTTGTAAACAGAATAAAAAAACTGTACATAAAGTACAATTAAGTGCATCAAGGTTAATAATTGTTCTTTTGAATATAAATTGTAACGAGGAGACAGTACAAAGATTTCTTTTTCCCCCTCATATTGTTTAAATTAGTTTGTGAAATATCTTTTTTAAAGGCCTTGAAGTTAACGTCACTAGTTGTTTTAGACCATTCCATGTTTGTCCACCTGATGGCGATCTTCACTTAACTTTGGCTCACATATGTGAGTTTATAGAGACTTAAGCAGGTTGAATGTTCAGACGTGAGAAATGCTGATCAGTGTTTAGTGCCACAGCAGTTTTATTTATTGCATATTTATATAGTGCTTCATGCAGAACAGATACAGGTTTACAGTGATACACTGGAAAATAGTGCTTGTATTATGCAATCAAAATTATGATTGAAGAGGACAATAGTAAAGAGTCCAGTTTTCAGTTCTTTGTTAATCATATATAATTTATATTTATTTATAGTAAAATGCAACACCAGTATCACATAGGGGAATAGTGTGTCAATAATGTAAAATGACAAGATTAAACGCTAAATTTTCAGATAAAGGCCTTTAACTATTGAATAAAGCAATGTCATTATCCAGCTCAGTTTAGTTTAAATAGTATCTGCACAATCAAGTTGACAATAATTGCTGGAAATTAAGTGTCCGCAACTAAGCAAGCCACAGGCGACAGTGGCAAGGAACCAAACCTCCACTAGTGACAGAATGGAGAAAAAAAACTTTGGGAGAAACCAGGCTCAGTCAAGGACCAGATCCTCTCTGACCAGATGAATCCAGCAGTTCAATTCCAATCACAGCAAAGTCAGATTGTGTAAAGGACTCATCTGGTTCCTTTGGTTTTGTCCCAGTGGCCGTCTCGGTGATGAGGTCTTCACGGGTGATCTGTCTCTGGGGCTCATCTAAGTATAAGAAATAAACAGACTAATATCAGAGTAGATGCCATTCTTCTAACAATGTTAAAAAAATTGCTGCATATTAATAGTTAGTAAGGTAGATGTAGTTTATTATTACCAATAAATAGCCAATATGTTATTAATGCTAATAATGCTTGGTCCCTATATTAAAGTGTTACCAGAGCAATATTGCTAAAATATAAGTATATGGGTTTGTTGTCTTAAAGCTTGTAAGTTAATTGCCAAATTCATTGAATTTATTGGCTCAGTGAGATGCATTGACAAAACAAAACATACTTGAAAGGCAGTTGAGAATCTAAAAATGTGAATGCATCTGCAAAAATGTGTAAACTAATTTTTTCCCCATTGTATAAAACACACTAGCAGCACACAAATAATTACTGATTACACTTATAGCAACTTATCGTATAAGTGCATTAATGTGTAGTCACATTTAACACTGTTTCTCAGATATCCATAGTCATTTCAATAGAAAGTGGAGCAATATAGAATTTTGCATTGGGCCAAAGATTTTCCCACACAGATTTTGCACCAAAATTTCTGGGACATGTTCCACATTAACCAACAAAACAGCTACTTGGTTTGAATGTGACTTCTGTGTGAGTTGTGTTTATCACTGCACTAGTAAAAATTTTTAACCTTTTTAAAAAACAGATTTTTCTAATGTGACCACACCTTTTACTGACCATCCAGAACTTGCCAGCCTGGTCATGCTTTTACTACTAATCAGAGCGCATGAATAGCAACAGCATAGCAGCAATCAGAATGCCCTGACAGTGCATAGCAAGACCTTTGTGGCCACCGAGATGTTATTCAGATAGTTTAAAGACCTATTTGCTGTAGTTCCCTCATGTGAACCTTTCCATCCGTCTGTCTGGGTTTTATGTGTTCACCGGAAACATTAGCCAGAGTCTCCAACCATTGCCAAATGTGACAGCAGCAGCAGCAGTGACGACCCTAAGAGACATCAGATGTGTTCCTGAGTCCAAGGTTTGAGTCAAGTACGCATGAATGCTTTGGCCTTGTGTTTTTAAGTGGTGTGGATGAGGACGTGTCCCTGAGGCCGAGGCCGTTCTGAGCAGCTGCAGGTCAGGACACGGGGCTTTAATCAGGCCGCAGGGCAGCAGCACCTCTACGATCTGCCCCCACAGCTCTTTGATCCCACACTCTCATCTGATTCAATTATCCCCATCCACCTGTTAACGGCCAGGCGCCAATCACAATGGCTGGCCCTCATCTGACAGCTCAAAGGGAAGGTAAACTGTGTGTGTGTGTGTGTGTGTGTGTAGTATGCAAGCAGTCCAGCAGATTTAGCTGCTGTGCCCTTTTAGATCTGTTCTTTGATGTGGTGTGCAGACATAGAGCTATATATGTAATATATATTGTTTCTTTTTAGCCCCCATCTGGTTGGCATGCTGCATTGCAGCTCATGCCAAAGGTTGCGTCACAGTTTACATTTGCACTGTGCAATATGTAAGACTAGGTGGCCTACTTGTTGAATTACAGTATGTTGAAGATGACTGGATGTAAAGCAGCCTTCCACTAGCTCATTTTTTAGCTGATTTCCAGCTGCCAGCTTTTTTTTACGGTACATTCACATAGAGGTGTTGAAGTTGAGCTTGGTGCTGAAGCTATTGGTCATAGTCACAACAGCCTGCAGCACACAGGCTTTCCAGACATCTAATTTAGGTTTGGTTATCACAGTATATATTTAATCATCGTGCAACTTTCATGTTGATGACGAACATTGCATTTCCCTGAATGCCAAAAGTGATTTGATTCATCTGTTTTTTGTTTTTTATTTTTAGGTCTAATTTTCACTATTGCTTGCTATTAACTATTAAGTTCAACTTTTGCCTCAAACTACTAATGTGCTGCTTAAAAAAGGTTATTAAAAGTTTGAAATTTAAGTTGTTTTATATCCATTTGCACAGTTTTTGTCGCATTAGTGTGTTGTTTTATTGAACACTTAAAAGTATGCACTTTCTTATCCACCTATACTCTTGTAAATATTTAAAAGCAAGCATACTTAGTATATGCATATAGATAATTGTAGGGCGTGCATTTAGCTGTGTGACTGAAAGCAAAATAAAAACACTGAAGTGATTTTAAAACTGCTTTCTGAAGTGTATTTTAGGCTAGGGCTTAATCGTAAATCCAAACGAAATCACAGAAAAAAGAAACTAGAAAAAAAGAGCGTGTATGTGTCTCCAAATACTTGTCAAGACTTTCATATAGTCATCACATCCTCCCTCTCTTCACCATTTGACTAACGGCGGATTAGTTTAATTAGTTGAGATTTGCGTTAAGCATTCATAATTAGCTCGAGAACACGTTCTTAATTTGCCCATGAAACAAATGTGTCATGGCTGTCGAAATCAGCGACATCTAGTCAGACGAGATTCAGCCTTTGAAGTTGTCGTTGGTGGCCTCAGCGTAGCTGATCAAACTGGAATTAGCTGGGCAAAGAAAGAGATCATAAATATCAGTGAACTGGAAATGATATACTGTATAATATATCCCCCCAACTGGGGTGAGTGTGTTGGGAGTTACATGTGGTAAAAACCATGGACCATGTGTGTTTTAGATGTGTTAAATATGATGCAACTATTTCCATCGTGTGTGAAAAAATAGGCTTTTTTATGCTTTCCTGCATGCCTGTGAATATGCTATTGTAGAACCAAGGCAACAAGCATGTGGATTTTGAAACAGTTGTGCAGGTACTCGTATGATCTAGTGTAAGGGAGTTAACATTGATAAGTTAACTTTCATAATCTGAAGTTGTTTACCTTCCACAGGAAGAGGAATTTGTTCAACGAGAAGTCACCAACCAGACCCCTGTCCTCAAGTCCCATCAAACGCGATATTAAGGATGATGTCAAAATGGTAAGAACTTAAAACAGGCACAAAATCAACTTACCCAGTTTTTTTTTTTCTGATATGGGTTCAGACACTTTCTTTAATGTGAGATATTTGCTCTGTGTGAATTATCTCTTTTCCACAGTCCTATTAAATATCAACAGTACCCACGTACTTCATTAGAATTGAGCTTTATTAGATATTTCCTTTCTTCTTGTTCCTGATGAGGCAAAAGTGAACTTAAAAAAAACAGTTCCCTGGATACATTCAAATTATATAGAGGTCTTAAAGAGCTGGATTCTCCTGACAAAAGAAAAGCTCCTGAAAACAAAGAGGGGCGGTGTGTCATGTGACGCTCTGCAGGAATGCACTGCATGCGAAGTTAGCAGAAATAATGTGGAAAAGTCAAACATCTGGTGTGCCATGAGAGGAGTATGTCAGTATCTCCAACCCTCTATATTACTTGATCTCTCTGTCTCTCCTATATAAAAGAATAAAAAAATGGAATTGCATTTCTAAAAATATGAACAATATTTTAGTTTAAAGCTGCTTTGACACAATTTGCATTGTAAAAAGTGTATATAAACATTGATGACTTGACTAAAAATATAAAAAATAATATACATAGGCCTGGTTTCAAAGACAGGGCGTAGCCTAAACCAGGTTTAAGCCAAAGTTTAATTAGGATATTTAAGTATTTTTTATAAAAATGGCTTAATACAGCATTACTGTCGTGCATCTTAGGACAAAACAAAGGCACTGACATGTTGAAACAGCTCAGATTTACATTTTGTCTATGACTAGGATTAAGCCTTGTCTGTGTGTCTAAAAATAAAGAAATCTTACATTTTTGGAGCAATTTCAAAAGTCTCTATGGTGGTTTATACATTATCGTTCATTGCTTATGACAAATGTTCGATATCTTCAATATGATTCAATGTTTATGATAAAAATCTTTTCTTTGCTCTGCAGCCAAATGATAAAAAGGTGTGTCAAATATTTAGATTGTTATAATGTTATTATTATGTAATTATCATAAGTTAAGAATTTGTACATTTAGGTTTCTTAATATCTGCCCATGCTTAGCAGATTTCACAGTCTCTGTAGTTTAACACATTGGTGGATAACACAGAATTCCCAGAGCGTTCTCCATCCCTGGACATGGTTTGTCGTTTCTTTGTTCCTCACTGTCTGTTTCTCCTCCAGGCGGAGACACGCAGGAGGCCGCCCATCTCCTCTGATGATAGTGACTTTGAGGCTCGCTTCAACAGCTGGAACCTGGGGGTAAAGTTGGATGTTTTTGTTTTTATGTATTTTCACTTCAACTTGCATTTTCATATCTGGCTGTTTTTTGGTAAGACTGTTCACATTTCATAAAAACTGAGCCAAGAAGGAGTTTATCTGGACTGTCATGGAGATCTTGAATGATTAATTTAACAGTGAAAACACAGTATGATGAATGTTGATCCTGTTTATGAAACAATAATGAAACAGTGAATAGTTGTTTCTTCACTATTTAGATCCGACAATATCACTTAGGGCTATTGCAACTTATCTGCAGCTCTGAAACGTTGTTTTTGTGGTTCCACAACAGACACATTAATGCCGGGCCACACAAGCTGACAGAATTTGCCGCAAGGCTTTACATCCAGTATAGAAAGCAGAATAGGTTCTATTGTATTTTGTCGCTTCGCACTGCCCCGCTCACGTCCGGTGTAGACACAACGAAAGCGAGGCTAGGTTCGTCATATAAACAGAGTTGATGTAACCACGGATGATGAGAGAAGATGAAAATAACGATTGACAACTTTAAGAAGTTAAGAAGTTCTTTATCTGAGAATTAGTTAAGCACCAACACTTTTACCTTTCTTGTAGAATTGTGCTTCAAATAAAGAACTTTTTTTTTTATTGGATGTTTATTAGCACTTATAAAGCACATACATTGTTAACTGTTAATAAGCAACAAATTAGGAGTTTCAGTAAAAAGTTGAAGTTAAGATAAAGTGTGACAGAGAAAAACAATAGTTCATTCTCAGCAATCGCCCTCCTGGTGTCTTGGGTTTGGTTCTTGGTTAATCCTTAAAATAAATGTTAAAAAAAAGCATTGTTTGCAGTGGATGACTACACCATGTGGGAGGAAAAAATGTGCTGCAATGATTGCTCAACACGCTGGCATGCAGAGTTCTTAGGATCAAAGCGTTTGAAGCTTTATAGGACTGTGTTGGCCTCCAGATTTTCTCAGTAGCCACTTCTGACTTCCCCACAGATTGCGAAACCGTCCGGCTGCTTGTTTCATCGCAAAGTTTATGCAGAAAAACAAGAGTCTGAACTTTGCTCTTATCAAAGAGTGGAGTGTTGAGATAAGTATGTGCACTTGCGGGCAGGTTTTTTTTTTTTTGAGTGGCTCCGGGCCCCTGTTCTGTGGGCACTGATGCTGGACTAATCAACAGCTGCATCATGTGTGGACGTGAAGCGCAGCACTGCTTCGTTCTGCCTGGAAACTGCTGCGATAACACACTCCTGCCGTCCGGTTCTGTGGCCTGATGATTCATTTAGAGTCACATTACTCACACGCTGGGTTTGAGTAGTGTGTACTTACAAATTTGCATTGAACAATTTTGACTGGGTCTTTGTGACTGGGGAATTTGTCGGTTCTGTGCTGCTAATGTCACTAAAATGGAATTGCTATCTGAAAATATCTTGCATGCACATTATTACTTAAAAAGAAAGAAAGAAAAACGGTGGCTGGCCGCCAAGTAACAAATAAATAAATGCACAAATGGTGGTTTTGCTGTACCAATATATAGAAATGATTACAAAAAAAAAAACATATTTTTGATTTTGAGCCATCATTTATTTATTTATTATTTTCTATGCAGCAAAAATGAAAATATTAGCTTAATTATGATGATATATTTAGTTATGGTCCATCTAATTATGTTTTAAGATGTGTCCCTCACAGTCTGAAAAAATTCCCATTGCTTTCAGATTGTGGGTTATGTTGATGAAAGACAAATTCACTGGAGGACAAACTCACTTATTTTAAGAAACGGAAATGGCCTTGCTGCATACAATGCCTCAATGGGCTGAGGTCTGATCTCTGTAAACACAACCAGTGTATACAGAGACTGTATTTAAGTGGCACTCTTTGAAGTCATTCCACATTGTTTATGACAAATAAAAGGAGGTCAGAGGTGTGCAAGAGGTGTTTGGGACTTACCAGAAGAGGAGGAGAGTAAAGTTGTGTTGTATTGTCTGATATTTGCAGATAGAAAACCCCAGATATCTGCGTGAGAACCCTATCCCACTGTCTCCGGTAAGTGATGATGGCTCCTAGTGGCAGAAACATGATTGATCTCCACAACTGCATATAGAGCTAACTAAAAGGTTACACTTTATTTCGGTAGTCCATTTAGACATTCTACTATCTATAAGTAACTTTTATAACTACAAGTCAAGTAATTCTTATTAATTTCACAACTACATGTCTACTAACTCGCACTGTTTCTGATAGTCAGGATGTAGTGTGTTTTGCACCCATCAAAATAAACAGTTAGGAGATATTAAACAGACAGTCTACTAATACTCTTTGACTGCTAGTTGACATGTAGTTGCAAAGTTACTAACTGTTAGTAGAATATCTAAAGTGGACTATCAAAATAAAGTGTTACCAAATACAAATTCCAGCTATTATTTTAGGGACCAGTTCTCACTATATATTATTTGCTTATTAACATGCATATTTATTGAATGTTGGCTCTTTATTATTAGTACCTAAAATGTATAAGTGCAGAAAAAAATTATATACCCTGTAGGAATGTATATTTCGGTTATTTCTCTTAACCAACAACTTGTTCACAGATTATTAACCGTTAACGTCAACATTATTTTAAACTAGAATTAAATTCAATTTGAAAGGATAAGCGCCTGTGACCCTTTAAAAATAGTAATATTTGTTTTCTGTGGATTTATTGTACATGCGCAAAAACTAGCAAACAACAGAAGACGAAGTGCATGACGTGACAATTGTCCCAGGCCTATTCCATTCAGACAGCACGTGTGTTCCAAGAATGCGGTTGCAAGTCCTGAAAATTTACAGGCGAGTTCCATTTAGGAATGTTAATTTTAACCGTTAACCGACCGATATGAATTTTGACCGATTAATACAATCAGTTAAACATAATTTTATTTATTTACTTATTTCAGTATTTTACCTAATTATTTTTAAAGGTTTGCTGCATTGTTAGAATACGCCACTCATGATCTAAATATGTGTGAATGGAACAGGACACGTCATACACTGCTAAAGAGAGCCGCTCTGCTGCACAAACATGTGTCTACCGGGTGTTACGTGTTACATGTAACTTATAATGATTGAGAAAGTGATAGATGTCGTCAGTTATCACCCGAGCCGCTCTTGTTAGTTTTGTGTTCTGTGCTAGATTCAAATGCTTCGCTCTCCACCCAAATTAATAAGCTGCTGTTGGTTAATGAAGATTTGATGAAAGAACTTATGCCTCAATTGGACTCCTGTCATGTCAGAAAGTGATAGGTAAATTTAGCTATGTTTCTCGTATAGGCCTATTTATCCTTATTATCCTTATTTATCCTGCTGCAGGCATGATATGAATAGATATGATCATGAGAATCTTCGTCTTCTGTTGTTTGCTAGTTTTTTGCGCATGTACAATGAATCCGCAGAAAACAAATATTACTGTTTTTAACGGGTCACAGGCACTTATCCTTTCTAATTGAATAAAATTCAAATTTAAAATAATGTTGTCGGTTAATAATCGGTGAAGAGTGTTTGTCAGTTACGAAAAGTAACTGAAAGAACATCCCTAGTTCCATTACAGAATGCGGCTGTCGCTCCCTGTATTAGGACTCAAGCAGCCTGTCTACAGGACTGACAACTGTATTCTGCTGCTATGTGAACCTTTTTATTTATTTATTTATTTATATAGGCTATGAGTGGCGTATTTGAACAATGCAGCAAACCTTTAAAAAAACAATGAGGTAAAATACTGAAATAAATAAATAAATAAATGAATAAAAGGAATTTTAGTCTACAGTATATCGTTTGTGACGATCGTCGTTTTTTTTTTAGAAACCTGGTTGACCCAGGAGGTCCTGTAACTCATTCAGGACATGCACTAGGGCTTTCCTTACCATAATACACCTAGAACAGGGATTGGCGTAAAAACTCGTCTTTGGCGAGGTAGCGTTGTAACCTAGTTGACACAATATCTGGTCAATGGCAGGGAAAGAGTTTAAATCTGAGGCTTTAATTTTATTAAACAAAACATATAAAGATCATAAAGACCTTTGTCTCCGAATATATGCATTCATTTTAGCAAATCTCAGTTGCTACTTAAATTTACAACTTAATAATAATAATTTAAAAAAATGGTGGATCAAGTAAGCACAGAATCAACTTGGTCCAAATTTGGTCATCAAGTTCAAGTAATCAAATAAAGTGTCACCAATAAAACATGAACATGAAAATAAAGAACACATAGTAGAGACACAGAAGAAGAAAAAAACAAAACTGCAAGTACAATGTCAACTTAAACCATACATCAATACACTTTCATTTGTCTTTGACTGCATGTTGTTCAAACATTAATAGTAGTCATTAGTATTATTTCTTGAGTTCTGCATTCAAATATTTAGTGCTACCAATACTGTAGAACTGTTATTGTAATATGCTTTTGTTAATGTAGGATCAGCAGACTGCACATTTTATCTTTCTTTTTTGTATAAATAGATTTACAACAGATCAAGTATTGGAAAAAACAGCACCCTTCATGATGAGGCCACCCCAGTAAAAGCTGATAAGGTAGGAACGTTTTGTTCTCCCAAAGTGCTTGAAATGTGCTGTAATTGCTTTCAAAATTGCCCAGTCCCTTTAAAGGAATAGCTGACTCCAAAATGACAATTGAAATTTGCAGTGCATAATGACTTGGACACTTTGCAATGCAAAAGAACAGAACAAAGATTCTTCTAAACATCTCCATTTCTTCACAAAAGAAAGACGTCCCCTATGGGTTTGAAACGATGCGATTAAATGATGACATGAGTTTCACTTTTGGTTGAACTAACCATTTAACCAGTGATGGTTTTCTTCAGTGCCGCTGTCTTGTTGAGATTTGTCATCCAGCATGCTTTTCCACTTCTTAAGTAAATGCTATGTGAAGGCTGGTTGCTTTTAATAAACTCAAGAAAGCAATGCTTGATGACAGCTTCACACACCTAACCAAAGCAAGGCTCTCTGAGTTTCGCTTGTTTAGGGACGCCGACTTCTCCTAAGAGCTTACAAACCCTGTTTGTGATGACAGTTTCCCCCTGTATGTGGGTTTAAGCTGAAAATCCCATAGAACAAGCTTCTCTTTGATGTCATTTCACTGGTATTGTTGAATATACTGAGCGTGACCTGCTGTAATCACACTTCCTCTGGGAAGAGCAGTGCTCAATTAGGTCAACTTCAGTCACACAGCATCATCAGCCCTCGTCTTCACTAAAACACAGCCATTTCGCAAACAGCTGAATAGTCTTTTAAAACAGTCTCAAGGGCTGCCGTTTGCAAGATGAAGCCGCCACATTAACTCTACATACTTTTAAGCAAAGAGATGAAACATTGTTTTACTGTAAGCAGAGTAAATAGCATCTGCGTTGGGCTGTGAAGCACGGTAATTAATAACAGGTGGCAGCAATGGCAGGCCAAGAGGTCCGCTTGAGTTAACATCAAGGCTGAAGAAACGTTCCCAGGTAATGGGGTGAAGGGTGAGTCAAACGTTCCTCAGGAGCTGCTAGGCTTTGATGAAGGGAAATGGTGCATGCGTTGCCCTTCGTTGCCTCTGATTGAAATGACTGTGGAGCTGAGGGCAGAGGAAAACAAAGCTCATGCGAGTTCTAGGCACTTTTTCTTACTGTGTGTTCTTGGCGTTTCATTGTTTACTCTTTCTTTGTAACCTGAAATCATGGGTTCTGTCTTTATTTCACGTATATTTATCTTGAAAATGTCGTCAGTAGGCTAGTTTTACTACTTATTCGTGTTTTGTTGGGACACAAAGCATCTAAATGGTATTAAAGAGCTGTAAATGAATCATTTTGTGAACAGCTCTGTTCAGGTAGTTGATTCATACTATGATTCAGTTATTCTTTTGCAGCATCACACAAAAGTGTTCAAGTCTCTATGGACTTTTTATACAAATATACTGTATGTATATTACTGTTTATTGCAATGTAATGGTATATGTGACCCTGTCTGTGAAAACCCTACTAAAGTCATTGTTTTGTCATTTACTGTTATCTTCATAAAATCATCCTTTATAAGCTAAACAACATTCTGTCAAAAAGGTAACGATGATATCTTAAATATTGACTGAATATGGCCATGTCAAAGATTGGAAATAAAGTGAAATTACAGCAGCATCCCACTGAGATATGGACTCTGCAGGACCACTGAAAGCGTCCTTCAAAAGGAGATCCTTCTCATCCTTGTGGGGTAAAGCTTCTGTGGATTGAATGTATTGGTCCAGCACATCTCACAAATCCTCAAATGGATTGGTATTTGGTGAGGCCAGGGTATCACCTGGAACTCATGTTCCTCAAACCATTCCTGAACAACATGTGTAGTTTCTCAGGGTGTTCCATCAGGTACACACAAGAGGCGTACCTTGTCTGCAATAGTGTTCATGTTGGTAGCAAGTGTCAAAGTCCACATGAATAGCTGGCCCAGACTTTCCCAGCAGAACATTTGCCAGAGCATCCCACTTTATCGGGCAGCTTTTTGTCATCCAACACTGCATGCTGGAGCCATCACTTCCCCAGGTAAATGGCCATCCATGTGATGTAAAAGAAAACATGACTCATCTGACCAACCAACCTTCTTCCACTGGTCCAAGATGCAGTTCTGACTCTCGCGTGTCCTTTGTAGATGACTTTGATGGTGGACAGGGGTCATCATCATAGACATTCTGATTGATCTGCAGCTATAACCTTTCCTATAACCTTACAGACCTTAATTTGTGGCATTGCTTTCATATATATTTAAAAATTCGTATTGAATGTGGTAGGTTCTGTCAGGCTTCCTTTTTTTATTATTAGCCCTTAGTCATTGTGCGACACCTACAAACATTTGCAAGATTCAGACTGAATATACTTACTAGTGTACTGGTATTGAAGTCTACTGCACAGATTACTCCCCGTAATGCAGATCAATGCATTATGAATATATCACTAACCTGAGCCATGATTTAATAGCCTAACACACAGTATTTTTCCCAATAAATCAACATTTAAGTGCTTTACTTTTAGGTTTTAAAATTTAAAAAAGAAGACAGCAGCTTTAGGGTGGTGATAATATATTTCCTTATGAGGTAATGCGGTCTGTTTTATTTATTTGACTGTCCCAGTTTGTTTATTTCGACACATTTTAGTTGTTATTTTTCCTTCATAGAGCAAAGGCAGTGATTTGATTGAGACGTCATCCATGTGACTGGGGAAGCTTTCTGGTGTTTATCCAAACACTGAACAGTCACCCAGATTTTGACTCTCAAAATAGTTGGAATCACAGATTCAACCCGCAGTGTGGCGCTAAAACGTAGCAGACGTTTTGTGAAAATATTCCCTGAGGAAATGTGTGAAACCAACGCTGGGCAAAGAAAAGACAGAACAGCTGCTCTCGTCTCCTTCGCACTGTCTTCATCTCTCTTCCTCCCACCCTTCCATCTCTCCTTCTGCTCTTCAAAAAGCGCCGCGTCTCTGTGAGTTTAACGTGAGTAAAAGCACCAATGTCATTCGCTTCACTGATTCCAGGGAATCTGAAAACCCGGAGGTGTGCGCTCGCCCGCCGCACCTTTTCAGACAAGAGTTTCAGAACGCCACTGATGTAGTTTGACAAACTTTTCTAAAAGGACCAATTGAAGCTTCAAAAAAAAAAAAAGACAAGAAAAGAAAAAAAGTGCCGCCCACGTTTGCATCTGTGCTGCCGGGATCTGTTTGACTGCGTGGCTTCAATCAGTGCAATCTTCTCCTCTGACAGGTCTCCTGTGGTCTCTGAGATTGCACAAGAAGAATCGTACGCAAAGCGAGAGGCGGGGGTTTGTTTCTCAGGGTTGAGTGGAAGTAGGGCAGGTGACGGTAGCAAACTGTGTGTATAGCTCTTATGAGATCGTTCCAGCCTCCAGACACTTCTGTCATGAGACAACTTTCTATGTTTGGTTTCTGTAAAATGTGTCTGGACGTTGATTTTTGTGTTTATTCGTTAAGACTTTTTTTTTCAAACTAAGTTGCTAAATAGATTTTTTTTCAAACTAAATAGATATGCACTCCTATGGAGCTTCAAAGGGGTGTACATCTCAAAACAAGAAAATGTGAATGCAAACAATTCTGGCAATGCGTTTCATACGTTCTTGTGTTCAGAAATGTGTTCTAAAGCAGACATTCAGAAATAAACATTTTTCTTTTGTTTCCTTCTTAGTTAGGTCTAGCGTAGTATTCAGTTAGGACTTGAATAAAGTTGTCAAAAATAAATAATTCAGTTCTCTTGCTCAGTTTATTGCACTATTTAATAGCTTTTCAATCACATTCTGCTGTTTCCATCTCACTCTAATGTGTCAATAATTTTAAGCAGTCCTGCATTACAGGACACATAATACATGAGGGATACATAACTTTTTTTTCTATGAATTTGCTGAGTTTTTTAAAAAAATTTATCAAGTGCACAGCTGTACAGTTAATTTGTTTTGCATCTTGATAAAATCTTTCTGTGTTCTGTATCCCTCTATATTTTGCTTGTTTAACTTTTTTGATTGGAAGATAAATGAGATAAATCTCCTTTGTAAATACTTTACAAGGTATACATAGTCCTCACTTTAGATGAGCTTACAAAAGTAGATTGGCAACTACTAAATGTTTCAAAACTACCTGACTTAATCATGAATTACAGCAGGAATATGTGTTAATAAAGCATTTATTAACACACTGAGCTGAACTGTTATCATCTAAATAATAAGATTTCTTAATGTATATTTAAATAATTGATGAATAATTTACTTAGACTTCATAAATGTTCTTTTTAAACACTGACAACTACTTAATAACTGGTTTGTAAATAATGTAATAAGAGCAAAACATGTATAGCTGTATTTCAAAACAGCTTGCTAAGGCCTATGTTGGCAAAACAATGTTTAAAAAAGGATGATTTGGCTATTTAGTCAAGTCAAGTCACTTTTATTTATATAGCGCTTTTAACAATACAGATTGTAGCAAAGCACTAAACATTATTAAATAGAACAACAGAGTAATGGTAATGTATAATGACGAGAATTAAACTTTATTTATCAAATGCAGAGA
>JAUCNO010000794.1:3479254-3504386 GCA_032353835.1 Enteromius viviparus
ATATATATATATATATATATATATATATGTATATATATATATATATAGCTTAAAAATGCTGTATGTAAAAACAATATTGTATATAAAATATAGTATATAGTTTATGTTGTTGTTACACTGGTGATTCATCACTTACTATCTCCTGTAGAGTTGACTCTCTGGACTGCCACTTGACTCCAAGCACCAGGCGCAGCTCCGCAATCTATGACACTCAAGCCAGGTTTGAGAAGTCTGTATTTGTCATCTATCTCGATCAGTTTGAAAGCACTTCTGCAGCGGTAATTCTGCGCGTGAGCAGCTTTAACGAAAGGGTCATTGAGCTGCCTTACCAGCCATCTCTGGTCGGCAGCACTCTTCCCCTTCATATGCAGAGGAGTCTTCTTTAGAGAGACCGCCGACACGTGAATCAACGACCGTTGGATATGTTTCCACATCATTTTTAAACAAGTGATCTGGAGAGAGACATTTAAACTTAACAACAACAAAAAACAAGGAGACATGTGCTTCTATAGAGTCCTCGTGCTGTCAAAGATGCGCGCACGTTGCGCAGATTCTTAAATCATGTCGTTATGCATTATCCTGCTTCATTTGGCTGTAGGATATAATATGTATTATTTGGATGAAACGTATTCATCGGTTGGTGATCATTTTAATGTTATACACGCTCATCTTTGAGTTTTTGTGTCTACTGGTTGCTTTCGGTATCAGTCGAGAATATTTGACTGTTGCACACTCCGAATAACGATTCGAGGACTCGTTCTTCTGAGTCGGGTCTTTTCAATGATTTACATGTGGCGAGGTGAGGAATAATTGTATTTTGTAGTAGTAATGCAGAGATGTTACAGTGTATTTAAACATGTTTACGGGTTGGCTGAAACATGCGATATTAGCGAATGCATGTATTTGAAATGTTGGTTTTGTTCACTTAGCTCTGTTCGAACGAACCGATTCACAGAAATGATTCGCTTTTCCCCGAGAACATTTCAACGTTGCTCACTCGGTTACAAAACGTAGGTAGGTGGAGTCAACCATCGCTGGTGAAGTAATGTATTTTCGCAGATCTGTAAATCATATGCTGCATTTGGATAAATAACAATGTCTATAAAATGTCAATCACCATTATGACTAAATTCACTGTTGTCAATCTAAAGCCTCCATGTGTTCATGTGACTCCGAGCAGCACGCGGGAAAAAGAGCGATTCATTAAACTGAGACGCAAATATTTTATACTGTAAGTTATATGTGATTGCATTCTTTCAGTCTCTACTTATTTTTTTTTAACAAAGTAAGTACATTATTTGGATAGAAGTAATTTTGAAGTCAGCAATAAGTGAATATAGGAAGCCACACTGCATGGATTTATATGAATCATTCATTTATTATCCGATCTATTAATAGTTGTTGTTTGATGTGCATCGACTGTAAAGAATAGTGAATTATGTTTTGAATGTTGTCAGTGTAAAAAAAAGTCAAAGCATGGAGATAAGCATAATTTTAAAGTAAATCTAACAAATAGTCTACTATCCTTTAAATACAGTTTTTTTGTACGTAGGGTGATGTTGACTAATAAACTGCTGACCCTGGTGCTGGTGGTGCAGCCCAGCCGGGTGTTGTTGGGCATGAAGAAAAGAGGCTTTGGAGCTGGCAAATGGAATGGGTTTGGAGGGAAAGTCCAGCCAGGAGAGACCATAGAGCAGGCGGCCAGACGGTAACAACCATTCACACATGCGATGTTACTGTAATGATACCTCACAATGATTGGGTTTTCAGTTTTGTTAATATTTTGAGGTATATTTAAGTTTCATTTTAGTTTAAGTATGTCTGTAAGTTTTAATTAATTTAGTTGTAGTAATTTGAGTGCTAGCTTTATTTTTTAATATATTTTTAATATTTTTTATTTGAATTATTTTTTATGGCTTTTATTTTAGTTCACAACAATTCTGGTTAATATATGGAGGCCACTTCGGTAATGGAAAAAGGGACATTTCTAATTTAGTGGTCAAATGTAATTTTAAATCTCACTTTAAATCTTCTTTTTTTTTTTTGTCTTTCATAGTGAGCATATAATCTTGCTAAAATTAATAATTACAATGATGTTTGCAGGTCCAGCTAACCATAACTGGTTTTACTAGGCCTAATTCACCAAAAAATCATGTATCAAATAACTATTGCATCAAAATAATATTATAATTAGGGCCGTCATACAATTAATCACATAAATCTTTCCCTGATTTACAAAAAACACCCACTAAGATCTCATTCAATGTAATAAAGTTAGTTTCTGGCATATTAAAAGACTAAAGTCATCTACTGTACCTTTTAGTTTATTTAATTGTCTTACAGGTCCAGCACTGAATCACAGCAGGTATAAAAGCATTAAGAATGGTTTTCGTTCTGGTGCCAAGAGCCAAGATTTATTGATTTAGATATTTGTATCAATTTATTTTTTGATTCTTTTATTACATAACTGTACACTATGTGCTATGCTTCACTTTCCAGCATCTGTCTTGAAGCTCCTGATGAAACCGTTTGAACCTTGTAATGCTGCTGAGAGTGTTTTATATTATTTACTTGCCTGTAGAGCTTAACAATGGTGTCAGCCATTGGCCGTGTTCAATCTTCCCTCCTCTTATTGGTTTTCCAGCTAAAACAAAATGGCATTTTATTTGACAGGGAGCTGCTAGAGGAAAGTGGCCTCACCGTTGACACCCTCAGCAAGATTGGAAATATCAAATTTGAGTTTATTGGGGAAACAGAACTGCTGGATGTCCACATTTTTAGAGCGGACAGCTATAAAGGAGAGCCAACCGAATCAGAAGGTAATACATCGCCACATCATTTAATGATCCCGTTTGAGAGACACATACTGAGACAGAAGGCCTAATAACAAGCCACTGAAGCGGTTTGTTTTCTCTTTCAGAGATGAGGCCACAGTGGTTTGACATAGATAAAATACCTTTCAGCCAGATGTGGGCAGATGATGTCCTGTGGTTCCCACTGATGCTTCAGAAAAAGAAGTTCTTGGGATATTTCAAATTCCAAGGTCATGAAGTGATAGTGGAGCACAAACTGGAGGAAGTGGAGGATGTGTGATCGGGGGTTTGAATACACTGCCACTGTATCAGTGGAAATGACCCAAATGCATGGTTTCATGTAAAATCATGAAAGATGAAATGCTATGGTTTAATGTAATAAATGTACAGCATTTCGTTTGGTGTTCGATTTATATTCAGGTTAAATTCTCACATGTATCTTCTGTGTTCTGATGTTTTGTTTTTGCCATCTTCTTTGTTCATCATTTCTACAACGGTTGTTTAGTAGAGTATCATATAAGGGTTTTTGATATTCGTCTATCTGTCGTTTACTAAATAAAATGCTAGAAAGTGCAGAATAAAACAAATCTTCTGTCTGTCTATCTATCTATTTATCTATCTGCCTGTAATAGTGGAAATTGCAAATAAACTGTAAGTACACAGACTGAATGTAATACAGGTGAAACCTAATTCTCCAAACATTTGCTCACAGTGCCAGCAGGTGGAGTACAACAACAGTTTCTATTTCTTTAATGCTTCACCTAGTCCAAACATAAATCAAACATGTACAATTGATAATAATAAGCTTCTTTGCTAAAAGGTTTTGTACAATGTTAAACAATTAAGACCATGGCATGCATGATACACGCATTATTCAGCAACAGCATCTTTAAAACTTTATTTCCAGACATACATATTTTGAAGTGTAGTTCACATGATAGCTTACTAGCAGTGTAAGAATTTCAGACCTTGATTAATTGAACGAAAACAGGTCTTTGGTGTACAGAGCAGCTAATAATAACTAATTAGTTTGTGCTCGTTGTAGTTACTACTTAAGAGGCTATGAATCCAGGCTCAGGCTTAGCTACAAAAAAAGAAAAGGAAAAAAAAACCTTCACATTTCACAGAACTGCCAGGCAACTAGTTTGAAAGTGTTCGCATGTATACACTACCGTTAAAAATTTGAATGCCTCACGGTAATGCTCAGCAAGTATCAGCTGTTTCCCTGCTCAAAAAATGTTGCACTTATTAATATTTTAAAGAACTTGATGCTTTAATGAACAGGGAGTACAAAAGAACAGCATTTCGTTGAAATTTGATCTTCTGTAACACTGTAAATGTCTTCATTGTGACTCAGGCTAAATAAAAAGGTTAATTTCCTAAAAAAAAAAATATCTTACTAACTCCAGGCTTTTGAATGGTAGTGTAAATATTACGCACACGCATGTGAAATGTGAAACATCTGCAAGCACAAGAAGTACAAGTCTTAGGATTCAAACATAGACCATCGGATCATGTGAGCGTGATTGCACCAAGTACAAGATGTTCCTGGATCAACATCTTTTTTGATCCTGGAACGACACTCCAATCAACCAATCAGAATTGAGGAATCATTTTTCTGGCAAGATCCGTTTTAGGCTTATGATCAGGGTTAGGTACGCTTCTACACCCTTGTTGATCAGCTTTAATTTTTCACTGATTTTAGCCATAAATTTGGGGTATGGTTAGGTTTATTGGTAGGGATTGGGGTAAGTCTATATTTTTGGACAGTAATGTCATTTCCTGCGTTTGCTAAGTATCTTCAACTGAGCTCGTCAACTATTATCTTCTCAGTTCATTTCTCTATATTGCACAAAAATAGTAGATATAAGTAATCTTTCATGCCTTACACCAGGGGTAGGCAATTTCGGTCCTGGAGGGCCGGTGTCCTGAGGAGTTTAGCTCCAACCCAAATCAAACACACCTGCCTGTAACTTTCTAGTGATCTTGAAGACATCGATTAGCTTTTTCAGGTGTATTTGATTAGGGTTGGAGGTAACTCTGCAGGACAACACTCTTACACTGTTTTGTACAATGTAAAATTTCTCTTTCAGCTTAGCTTACATTTTAAAACAACATCATCAGCTTTGAATACGTGTAGATTATACATCAATACAGTGTTGTAGCATCTTTTGCATTCCCTCAACTTGTTCTAGACAGCATTAGCCATTTATTTGAAGCGTCAGTTTGTTCAAACTGTAGGAAATGAAGGGCCCTTATCGACAGATTTTAGGAACTGCCACCTTACACATTCACACGTAAGCAGTTCCCCATAACTCTTTGCAAGTAAGAACACTGGCTGTGTGTAGTTCCTGAATAGATCCTGCTATTCAAAACAGGCTGGAGTTCATTTTCTTTCGATTCTTAAAGCACAGAAGGGAGGCTATTTTGGGCTGAGAGGCGGAGACTGTCCGTTACCATGCCCAAAAAGACTTTTAAGCTTGGAATGAAGATCCTGCCACACCTCACCCATCTAGATCAGAGCAATATAAGACACAACCGCAAATATTAGGTGGCTTTGTTAAGATCAAAGTGTGGCACACATTAAAATGAATAGCTTTAACACAGAGATAGATAAAAGATAAGCTTACCTCTTTATGTCCCTGCACCTGCGAGTTTACAAATGCCCCCAGGATGTGAGACGTGATGGGCAGGTATGTGAATATGAGCTGGCTCTCCTGGTGCAGGCAGAACAGGGAGAAGTAGTTACGCAGCTCCATGGCCTGGATGGCGTTTTCTTGCTGCGGTGAGTCAGAGATCATAGTGAGGTTACAGTGCGGTCACATCTTCCCACCCTAACCTCCATCTTCATCCTCATCATTATCACAATGAGCCACCCAGCTGTTAAAAACCACTGGATCGTGACATGCTATTTGAGGTTTAGACAGATATTATATATGTGGCTCACGTGATTTGGCATCGCATCAATATCACTTAAGAATGAGGGAGTGTTTCTTTTGTCCTCCATCTGGCCAGGGCCTTTACGCTTTGTATAACAAAATTAAATAGATAAATCAAAATGAATGTGCAAAATGGCTGCTCAAATGATCAATTAAATGCTTAAATGCTGAAAGTTTCCTCGGTGTATAAAGTTTATAGACTTAATAAAATGAAATGGGTTGCCAGGAATTATTTTGGTGGTTTATAAAATATTTTCTGTGCTGGTGATGCAATGAGACTACATTAGTGTTATTGATTACTACTTTAATAATATTTAGCAATATTTCTATTTGATCTTTTTCAAAGAAGTCTCTTATTCTCACCTAGGTTGGATCAAAAATGTAGTAAAAAAAAAACGGAATACTGTGAAATAGTATTACATTTTAAAATAAAAATATATTTTTTTATTTAATTTCTTTCCTGTGATGGCAAAGCTGAATTTTCAGCAATTCTATTACACATGATTTTGGTGGGAAACGATGATACACAGCATTTATGTGAAATATAAAGCTTTTTAACATTACAATTGTATTTCCTGTCACGTTTGATCATCCTGTATCCTAGCTGAATAAGGGCCTGATTTACTGAACAGGTTAAATTGGCATTTTAGCACAATCCCATAAAAGTGCCTGCTTTAGCAGCACATTCAATAAAGCGAGTTCCAAAAATAACGTTGTCTATGCATTTTCAGCGCTAACTTCCTTGTGTGTTTTTAGTGAATCCTGACAGAAGTTTTTAAATGTAAAATGAGGGTTTGCGCTGTCGCAAGCTGAAAAAGTTGCCCTAAAAGTGTTCATTTCTTTCAAAAATAAAAATTTTTTTTAAAAAATAAATAGAAATCTTACTCATACCAAATAGTGCATTACCAATATAATCAAATTCGGACAAATAAAATAATTATCTTATGTTATATAATGTTTTTTTTTTTTTTGTTCTAAGTACAATGTTGTTGTTTTTTTAAAATCAAATCTTTTCCAAACCTCCTCGCATCCCGTTCAGCCTCTCTAGATCTCAGTTTGAAAACCCAGGCCTAAAGAAGATAAAAACCGAGGCCTTCTGCTACCTCTTCAAAAAGACAGAGATCTTAGTTCAGATGCCTGCGGCAACCCCAGAGGGATTTTGAGGATACAAATCTTGCTCAAGGGCTTTGGTTTCAAGCCCTTCAGATCAATTTCACCTACTAAATTAAACGGATGTATCAGCGCCCCTCAAGCTACTGGTCCCCACATTTCCCCTCGGGTAATTCTGCCTGACAGTCTGCTGTAGCTCTTGTGTGTGTATGTGTGTGTGTGTGTGAGAGAGAGGGCTGACCTGGACGATGCGGGACTCCAGCTGTTCGACAGAGACCTGTTCTTTAGGCTGCACCGTGGCACTCAGCATTTGTCTTTTCATGACACCGTACTTCTGCAGCGCGCGCTGGTGTTCGTGCAAGACCCCTTTCTCATGCCGTTCACACAAGTCCTGTATGACACCACACATACACAATCTTATGTGCCACGGCTCAGTGGTAACATATGTAATTTGAGCTTTGGTGCTCATGTGAGTAACACAGGTTTGAATTCAGCTTGCAACACGAGACAATTCTCTATCTCCTCTGTCTCTCCATTATTTATAGATAAACAGTGGATGAAAACAGCTAAACTACAACTTTATTTGCTTTAATCCAAGACTCAAAATAAAAAAACACCAAGCAAAAGGTTTGTAGTAATTACCACGGTGAAGTCTCTTATTAAGCCTGTATTTATTTGATCAAAAATACAATAAAACATTAATACTCTGAAATATTACTGCAATTTTACAAATACTTTAACAGTGTTCTATTTGAATAGTTACAATTTAAAAATGCAATTTATCCCTGTAATGTCAGAGCTGTATTTTCAGCATAATTACTGAGTCTTCAGTGTCAATCCTTCAGAAAGCATTCTAATATGCTGATTTGCTTATAGTAACATTTATTACTATAAATTATAGTTATTTTCACTGGTACTGTATTTACTGCATAACATTTACTGCATAACAGTCCTCATATTTAATTAATTTCCTCTTAGTGGGCAACAATACAAAGAAAAACGTTTTAGCTGTGGCTAAATGTTAAAGCACATACTGTAAAAACTCACCCTGTACGACTGAAGCAAGTCCAGAAACAGATTCAGTGTTTCCACCACATCATCCTCCTCTCTTCTGCCCTGTATTAAATAAACGAATTAAGTTCCTCTGTAGCAGTGTGCAGCCAGTTCACGTGGTATGTGTGGGCGGCAGAGTACCTGTTGGGCAGCTTTTTCAGACAGAAGTGAGAACTCAACAGAAAGCCCTTTGACAGAGCGTCTGAGAGCAGCCCAAGGACTCCTGCAGGATGCCAGGACAGGCACAGGTGACTCATCTGATCCTAAAGAACTGGAGAGGAGAGAGACCAAAGCTGATAAATATGCAATTAATAAATGGTTTAAATCTCAACAGTACTGGTGGTAAAAAAAAAATGGTTAGCACAAGTAAATATTTTTTATCAATAGAAATCTGCAGCTGCAACTTTTTCTACATTCAGTCTTTTCCAAATATATAGGCCTTAAAGTCACAATTCAGTTTTTTTCCTCTAAATGGCCAGTAGTTCTCAATATTTTTTTAAAGAATTTCAGAAATTAAGTAGCTATTGTTATAATTGTAAACAAAACAAAACAAGCAGGGGTGAAATAAATGACAAAATATTTAGTTTTTTTGAAATAAAGACTTATTTTGAAACGTTTAAGGCATGCTTCGAAGTCGCGCTTAGAGGAGGACCTCAGACCCCATGTTTATGAGATGCCACAAAAGATTCAGTAACAGCTCTCAGGAGGAGTACCTGAGCTCCTTCCCAAACATCAGCAGATCTGTGGCGTTCTCCTTCGAGCGCTCGGCCATCCTCTCTGCTCTGTCCCGTAACTTCTGAAAACTGTTATGGATATTTCTGATGAGCTCTCTGCTGGATGAAAACTGAGTTTGGATATCCGCTGGGAGGTAATCCTGCAGGGGAAAATCACAATTCAGACAAGCAAATACTGCTGAAATAAATGATACTAATACTAAAAGAGAATATTATGACATTTGAACATAAACAAACATATTTTAAAATGTAAATTAAAATAAAACTGAATCAAACCTTGGCCAGTGTTGCATATTTGCATGTCATGAACTCATCACCCAATTTTTTGCAAGCATCTCTAAGCTTAGTTTGGACATCCTGTGAGACATATATATATATATATTACAAATCTTAAATGTCTATAAAGAATATAAAACAATTTATACATTTATTTTATATAAAAATTACATATCTAAAGTACTTTCGAATGCATTTTTCTTGCAGTATAAAATATCATTAATTCAATTCAATTTATCTAGAACTATAAATCGAGCATAAAATCCGCACCGAGCCACTGAAAGTGAGGAACGTTTTCACAAGCTCATCCTCGGAAAAGACAGGGTGTCTTGCCACAAGATTCAGAAACCTGACCAGAGCTCGTCTCCGCCCTTCAATGAACTCTCGCTCTGACATGGAGGTCAGGACTGCAGCGGGGCCAAAGAACAGAGAAAAGATTAAACCTTCCCAGAAACAACAAAACATACTCCTTTCTTTAATAAAACACAGCAAGAAACCTTCTCGTACTCCATTACTACGGAAGTACAAGTTGCTGAAGTCTGCAGAAAAGCAGAACAAGATTACTTTTTTAAACCCTGGCAGAGCTACGATTGTTTGTCTGGTGCATTCCCAGAAAGCATTGAATGTCACACAGCACAGTCTAAGTGGGAAATGCACAAGACTGTAGTCTACAGGTTTGATTTTACAGTGAATAAATCAACGCCTTACCTCCTTTCAGCGCCCTTTTGGGAGGAAGCGCCGGTACGACTCTGTAAGCATATCTCTGAAGCAGGAGCTCATGAAACACATCAAAATCACTGTAACGCCTATAGACTGATACTGTAAAACGCTGCAAAAGGGAACATAGTAGATATCAGCCATATGTATATAAATATTACAACTATAACTATTGCAATAACTCTATATAAAAAAAAAAGGTATTATTACTTTTAAAATTGCATTTTTTTAGAATACAGTTTTTAACCCTTGCATCCTTCTATAACAACGTCTTTGCAAAGTCAAGCTATTTTTATCTCAACGGATCAAGGAAAATTATATTAATCAGACTCACTGGTTCTTGTTTACATAATTATCTTGGGATCTCCTCATGCGATTGGATCATTTGAGACAGACAAAAGCCAAAGTGGGCATTTTTTGTTTGTTTGTGCACCATGACACAGCAACAATGACTCAACTAAAGATTAATGATATACAGTTTGGTTTTTTTTCTGACCAAAGACAGGTCTTTAAACATGTCTTTAAAAGAGTAGTTCACTTAAAACTTAAAATGCCAAACAATTTTTTTTTTTTACTTTTGGGCCATATAAGGTGTGGTTGAGTTTGTGATTTGGAGAAATGTAACATTATATCACTTTCTCCGCAATGAATACTTCAATGCAGTATTAAACTAAAAGTAAAACAAGTTATCCACATGACTCCAGTCCATCATTTTTTGTCTTGTCAAGTAAAAAGCTGCATGTTCATAAGAATCAAATTCATTATTAAGATGTTTCCTCCAGTAAAAAAGTCAATTCTGTTGTCCTCTCACATCATAATACCAACATTAATAAATAACTATTTTGGACTGTTTTTGCTGTGTGTCTGTGTATATTTTTTAGACATGATTAGTTTTTTACTGTAATAAGCAATATTATTAACATAGGACGGTTGGAAATGAAAAACATCTTAATGATGGATTACTTGAGGATTTAATTAATGTCATGTCCTAATCAGCTGTTTGGACTCTCATTTTGACGGCACCCATTCACTGCAGATGATGCATTATTATTATTATTAATGAGCAATTCATGAAATGCTAAATTTCTTCAAATAAATTATGTGAAGAAACAAACTCATCTACATCTTAGATAACTTAAGAGGGGGGTTAAACATAGGGACATTTTTACTTGATGAGCTTTAATGTCGCCCCTTTAAAGTCACCCACCTCACTGGTGACCTGATACTCCACGTGTTTAAGAAACAGACCCTTCTTCTCTGGAATGAGCTCAACTTTGATGGTGTCCTTCTTCAACAGCTCTGCCAGAGTTAAAGACAAGTTCAAAGGACTCTCCTGAACCGTCTGCATCTTCAGACTCTGAAGCTCCTTTGGCTCTCCCAGCTGAGGCTTTGGGAACTCTTAAAAAAACACAGCGTATAACAGTAACTGTAAAGTATTTAAAGAGGTGTGTCAGCCAGACTGACTAAACATTACATGTGGGTGATCACGCTGTCATTCATAATCATTTTCACTAAGATAAAGAAGATTACTTTCTATTTCTGTTCCAAGTCTTGTGACAGCAAATAAATAACAAGGTAACAAAAAGGTAACAATGGAAAGCAGGAATTTTTCTGTGAATTTCTGTGCTTCCAATTTAGAAACAAAAATCTGGAAAATGAGGGGGGGAAAAAACAAGTTGACCAAGCAAAACATTGCCTCGGCATATTCAACCCAGGATCTTTGCTTTTGTTTAGTGGAATGCAAAAAAAATGTTTCTTGGTCATTCCAAAGAGAGATATGCATTTGGCATGCAGCTGACGGGAAACTTGGTCTTGCTTAGAGGAAAAAACAGGAAACATCACTATTAAAGTGCACAGTCAACTGTCATACCGGCAACACCTGAAATAACACAAGAGGCCTGTACTGAATAAAAACATTAACTCTTCAGTGCTCTTATATGAATCATATGTCATGATTCACTCAAACGCACCATCGCACAACAATATCATAGACTTAATTAAACAATGCATATATGCCTTATAAAAGGTCAGAACACTTTAGAATTGAAAAGTGTTTTTTTTTTTTCTTAGAAATGTTGAAGATAAAATCTTCATATTAAGCTCTGCTCTTGCGCAAATCACTGCAAACAGATGGTGACAAATTCAGCTCAAATGTAATTCAGTTGGGACAGCATGTATTATCACATGACGTGAACAAAAGACAGTTTTTATGGAGACTTAACTGGGGTTACTGACTTTAAAATGACGTTTGATCAAGCTACACATTTACCACAGTCAGCTGAGGAACAGATATGCCTATGCTTACCTTGTATGAAATTCTCCAACAGCTTGGGACTTGGTGGCTTTCCTTGTTGAGCAAGGGCAATGAGAGCCAAGCCTTTATACAGCGAGACTTTACTAACGTATCCATCACCATTGCTTACATGTTCAGCTATCTAAAATGCAGATGAGATACCTATCAGTCCATGCAGAATAAGTTCCATTTCCACCAATATATAACGCCACTAAACAAAGCTTGTGGGATGTAACTCAGCTGACTATCAGCTACAGTCCTTCTAGTCAGTAATGACATGTAATCCTAGTGCAAGTCTCACCTGGTTTTGAACGGTGATGGAAAGAGATGTTCTGCTGAGAACTCTCTGGAATACACCGATAGGCACTCGTTCATCAGCTCTGGAGCAGATGGCTTGATGCACTTCACGATAGTATGAAGGGACAGATCCTACATTCAAAAGACCATACGCTTAGTGTTGACATAAATGAACTGACTCGAAAAAGGTGACTGGGTTTTTGGTTACTGTACTGCATAGTCAACACACTGAAATAATCAAGACGATTGCTCCAACAATGACAGAGTACTGTAGTACTGTAGGCAATACATGTGTATTTCTTATTGAAGAGTACAGTGGGTTCTTAGGACGTTAGACACCAACAATGTAAGTCTAATACAAATAGAAACACAACAAAACTTAATTAAACAAGCATATTAAATTAACTGAATAGAAACACAGCTGAACTGTATTCAAAGAGCTGTTTGGCCATGAAGGCTTTTGAGTTTTCATTTGAAGCCAAACGGACCAAATTGAAATCTTCGTAGAGTAGCCTATAATGATTTGGATTGGTTTAAATCAGACTATCAATTTGGCAACATTCAGCCAATAAGGATGGGTGTACTGTATATCGACTGCGTGCGTAATCATAAACTATGGCTCGGCACAACTCCTTCACAAATTGGTGTCTAAAATGTTAAATATTTTATAGGATATATATTATATGGACATATTAGCTTTAAAATATTAACTGGCTAGTCAGTCTGTGAAATCTAATTAAGTCACTAAACAGGTGAAACCAGTGAAACAACAAAAAAAGAGAAACGCAAGAACGTTTAGCTCAACATTTGCGTTAATTTAAAGTGACTCGTGTCACTAAAGATGTTTTAAAACACTATCAGAGAAATTTTAGAAGTCAAGAAAGGAAATTCGCAGACAAACACCATCACAAAGGTTAAATAATTAAACCGTGCGGCAAAACATTATCAGAAACTGTGCGATATTTCGCTGAAATGCTTGTAATTTCTACTCCTTACCTTCATTGATGTCTGCTGCCATAGTTTAAATGTCATGTGAGCGCGATGGCACTTCCATGTGATTTCCTGCAGAAGAGAGCAGGAATGTCCCTCTCCTTAAAGTTGTAGTGATGTGGAAATACATGGTACAGTGTGACTGTGGGTGGAGTCTCAGGTTCAACAGGCTCTTTGAGGACAAACACATCTTTATATGACATTATAGACTGGTTTTATATGGTTAGAATGGTTTTTTTTAGAAGGTAGTTCACTCAAAGAAATATTCTGTTAGCTAATATAGCTTACAAAAACATGGCAGTAGAAGAAAAACCACAGTTACTAAACTCACGTGTTATATTGTATAGATTTAACTTTCTAATAATTAAACCAGAAATAAAATAAGTAAATAGACATTGCATTCCCTACACTTGTGTAGTTTACTGCTTATGATGTTGTTTATATATATATATATAAAACAACTAATCCAGAGAATAATGACTGCATGAGGGGAAGAAAAATGTTACGCCAGTTGCAATGTGAAGGTCTATGAAACCTCTGATTACTTTCCACTGTTCCTCTTTTAGTCAAAATAATTTTCTGTTGAAGTCAAAACAACTCATCCTGGGCTAAATCCAATTTAAGTTTAGGGAACTGAAATAATAGTCATGAAGAGTTTGCTATAAATTATTGAGATGGTCTGTATACTGTTGTTGTTGTTGTTGTTGTTGTTGTTGTATGTTTGTTTGTTTGTTTTTTGACCAAGAACAGTTTAAGGGTAATGAATCAGTGAAAACGTTATAAAAACATTTTTGATAAAGCTGAGATCACATTAAAAGTTAATTTTGTGAATCGATTAGAGTCACATTGCATTAACATTTCCAGTAAGGTGTGAACTGCTCAGCATATTTTTGACTAATTACCATATTAGCTCAATCTTAAAATATCAAAATGACTTGCACATTTAAGCTCATGTGTTAGTGAAAGTGCCAACAACAAGTCCAAATGAATAGTAAAAGTAAAGGATAGTAAAAAATTTTCACTGACATTTTTGACATTGTGGGAACCATATTAAAGAAGAAAACATATTAAAAATAGTAAATGATGTTCATATGAAAGAGATGGAAAATATTTTTGGTCAGTGGAAGTTTATGGAAAGTCCCCACAATTCACAGAAACAAACACGTGTTTTAGAGTATATCTGAAGGCCCAAACATTAATAATTACATTGATGATGATGTACATTGCCATTAACTATTAAATGAAACCCACTCTAATTACACTTTTTTTCATTCTCCATCCTGGCATGTGTCTTTATGTGTTTTCATTCTTTGGTGAACTGAATGTTCTATTCAGCATATAAGCAGAAACCATCACACAGTTTTAGGTTTCATTTAGACTTTTGAGAAAGTGTATATAAGACAGAATTCAGATATTCATTTATAGCGCCTTGAATGTGTAACAAACCCAAAATTGCTTAGGTTTGAATTCCTTAAGCCTTTGGTCAAAGTTCATTTTTGTAGTAGTTTTTCCCTATGACCACGTCAATAAATATAAAAGGGCACTATATTCTGTCTTTCTTTCAAAACAAAAACTAGCTGCAGTTTGTGAAAATGTTTGGTTTGGCTGAAAAATATGCATTAGTAGAAGACCTAAAACAGTATTTTCTTGTAAACATACTACAATTAGTTTTATTTGCAATAATAAATAAATACAAATAATAGTGTAGTTTTTTACTGTGAAAAAATTAAATACTTTTTTACCTATAAAATGAATACACTTTTTATTTAATTTGAAGAATTATAGTAATATATACATGTATATTTTATTAATACATTTTGCAGTTAGCATTATATAGTTGAATTATATACTGACATATTGCTTAATCGCTTATATATATATATACATAAATCATATCTCACCGCCCCCCCCTTTCAAAAATAACTTTTTATTTTTAAAAATGCTAATGAGAAAATTCGCAATAGTTGTGTAGTATGCAATGATCTATAATAGATCAGTGGTAATTTGTGTAATATTAGGTCTGAGCACTAGATGTCAGCATTCTCCACAGTTGTCTCGTACCCTGATAAGCCTCCACTGTCTCAACGTGAGTTTGTTGCGGGGGCATCGGGCTCGTATCGTGATTGTTCCTCACTCACACTGGATTACAGATCATCTCACCGAGTTTTTTCGGCGGGGAGGAGTCGCGTGGCGTCCACTAACCCACGCGCGGACACCTCGCCTTCACAAACACCTTCCCCGGTCTGTTAGGACTAATAAGGACAAAAGGACGGAAGAAGAGTTCCACCGTGGGAATGACAGAGCCGCAGACAAACGCTTGGCACTAATCTCGGCCAATGACTGACATCAAGCCAAGGAGATACATCTTATAACTGGCTGGCGTTGAGAGCAGCCTGGAGCTTGTGTCTCCAAAGGATTCGGCTCTGAATGCTTGCATATCTCAGGGTTTATTGTGTGCATGCGTGTAGTTTTAATGTATCCTAACAATAGGCAGTTTCAAAGGGGGAAGTAGGAGCTTGTAATACACGCTTCCCCTGTGTTTGCCAGCCAGCCAGTATGCAAAGCTGAAGTCAGTTTATACAGCTGGAGACTTCTGTAGCATTTGAGTGCTTTAAATAATTAGCTCTTTAAAAAAACAACTCGTCAACGTTAGTCGTTTTTAGCTCCCTATCACTATGGATGGATGAAGGGCGATAGGTGTTTATTTTACAGTGAAGAGCTGCTTTACGTGTGACTTTATAGTCTGATGGTATTGTTTAGGCACTGACAGAAGTTTTAAACTTCCTACTTTAGTTTCTCTCGGCTCGAAGTAGTGTTATTGTCATAAAGATTATGGCAGCCGTTGTGAATTACTCTCCTCCGTGGTGGGTTAACCTTCTCCACAGACTGCCTCACTTTAATCTGCAATTTGAACAAACCAGCAGTGATTTTCGACCGGAGGACTCGACTTACCAGCAGGTAAGACCATGTATTAACAGTAACCCTGTCTTGTTTGATACAGCAGCACATGTAGATGCTATTCGGTAATATGAAAAGGTTTGTGCGGAAAAGTTGTTGATACAGTTTGAAAACCATTCTAAGAGTGCTTTTATTCTGCATATAGTCACGAGTGTAGACAGGCAGCCATGCTAATATTCGTGCATCATGACTGTTTGCCTGAATTAAGTGGTTTATTTTATTTACTTGTTTGAGACATACTGACCCAGTTAGTTCCTGTATTTATCCTCGGCCAACGAAAGTTACGAAAGTAGGAAAAGCATCGAGGTTTATTTGTAACCCTGCAAAGCTGGACTGGAGTAGCGTATATATGACTGGAGCGAAGCAACAGATATTCCTACTTTTAGTCAAAGAGGTATATAATTCCAGATTTTCCATCTGTGGCTTTCCAGCACATTAGTGAACTTTGCATTCAAGTCATGTTGAAAAGTAGTATTTATTGGGGACAGGCTTAATGTGGCTTAAAGGGTTAGTTCAGCCAAAAATGAAAATTCTGTCATTAATTGCTAGCCCTCATGTTGTTCCAAACGCACAAAAACACAAATTAAGCTTTTTGACTAAATCCAGAGAGCTTCAGCAACGCAACTACCATTTTCAAGGTCCAGAATAGTAGTATCCGATTAATAATACTTTTTGTGTGCGAAGAAAACACAAATGATGCCTGCCTTCCTTTTCCATGTCAGTCTTCAATGCTAATTCATAAGCTGAGTACCACAAAATATATTCTTGTACCTTCATAAATTGCTGTTAAAACAACTGATGATGCATGGACTATTTTAATGATGTCCTTACTGCCTTTCTGGGCCTTGAACATTTTCGTTCCTTTGCTGTCTAAAGGGTAAGAAAGATCTCTGACTTCATCAAAAATAACTTGTCTTTTGGTGAATGAAGGTCTTACAGGTTTGATGCGACATAAGGGCGAGTTATGATTTTTTTTGTGAACTAACCCTTTAATGTTCTCAAACAACAACCAGTTGAAAACTCTTTTCTCACACAATACTTTCTGTAAAGGATGAAGAAAGCCATGGCAATCGCCTCGTGATCCAAGTAGAAACGCCACATTTTTCTATGAATGATTTTCCCTTAGAAAACCGTTATGAACAAAATGCATATCCCTTTAATAAACCATACTATATACAACATGTATGTACATTTGTAAATATCAACTGCCCAGGAGGACTGAAACACACTAACCAACCCGTGTTCACTCTTTTGTCTATTGAGTTAAAGCGTTAGAACACACTGTTCATTTTACTTCAGTGGTCAGTGGGTGCTTATCTCTTAAAGAGATTATGTAGATCTTTTTTATATGCACATTTCTTTGTGGCAGTAACTATAATGCAATCTTTATTATGAATTCATTATTGTTATTGCATCTCTTTAATGCTGCACACACCCAGGCGTGGCCGGCGAAGGAAGAAAGTAGGCTTCTGAGCACTACTTGGCTGTAGTCTTTCATCATAGAGATAACAGATGGCCTAAAGACAAGCCAGGAGTGCCATAAGCCTGGTGACAATACCTCTAATCAAAGCTCCTTAAATCAAGTTAGGCCATGTTGTTCGCTCGGGGAAACCAGTGGTAGCTTGGTGTACAGAAGTAAAGAAGTTGTAATTGTGCTTGACCATCAACATCAGTGTGAGCAAATGGCAAGATTTAAATGACAAATGTTGTCATTTTAATAAAATTGAGAAGTCGGGTTGTGCCATTGCAATACAGTTTCGTAACATAATCATAATTTTTTGCCTATATCTTATAGGTGGGCAGTGTATTAAATCGCGGTGCTTACTTTTTGCATCCACTAAATAAATATCATCTCAACTGCGTTTTATTGAATTGCAGCGAAATGTAAGTTTGACTTATGTGTCTGAACATTGTATGTGTTCGCATGATGATGATTCGCACTAGAAGTGTAGAGGAACTAGATCAAGGCGAGAATGAGCGGATTAATTTAGAAACAGCAGTCGCAAGCTTAATTCTCAGTCCCTGCTGGTCTTCTAGCTCTTGGAAATCATGCAAGCACAGAGATGTAAAAGTTGCTCAAGAAAGCAGCTGAGATGGAGAGCAGAGGTGAAGGCAGAGAATTCAGTGCTTCTGGGTCATAAAGCCCAGGATAGACTGTCAGCTGTTTGAAAGCTTTTACCGGTGGCTTTTTTCGAAGCATCAGCACTGGAAGAATGTCTTCAAACAGCGTGGTTGATGCGAGCTAAAGCACACGAGGAAGCAATTTTCTGTTTTTACAGTTGTGTTAAGGGTTTTAACCTTTTCTTGTCTGATGCCATTGACATCAGGTGCATGTAGAATTACAGACAACTGTCTAGAAGTGTCTCTGTCTGCAACAGTAGTTTTTACTATTTTGAAGTAAATAGTACCGTTTGCAGTCTTGCATTCTTTGCATAAACTTTTTAAACTTTGCATAAAAGTAAATAATTAAGCTGCCAATTTTGTATTGTTAATAAAGAGGAAGTTATTACATTTCTTAGATACTGGTACTATTGTTTTTGCTGATTATGTTCAAAAATAGTTTTTATTAATTTTTTTTTATGTTTATCGTACAAAATAAAATAAATACACAGGATGCTTGAGCAGATTGCATTAGCAGCCTGTTCTGTGTAGCATTTGTCTCGGAGTCAAAGCACACATAGTGAATGATAACAGACAGCACAGCTGAGGATGGGGGAGCGAGAGAGAGAGGGGACACCTGCTGTCCATTGAATGGCGCTTGTTCGCAGGATTGGAATTAACTAGAGAAGTCATCTTGTTAGGGGTTAAGCTCATTCCTGATGTCCCACTTGGGGTTTCCTTGGTGCGCTTATCTGTGAACTTTGTCCTACTTTTAATTCCAGCACTGTATTTTCACTTTTGATGGTCTGTTTCCATTAAAAAGAACAAGGGCAGCATCGCTTTTAGCACAAAATCATTATTTATTGATGCCGATGCCTAAATATTCAGTTTTTGGTGACTGCTTGTAGTGGAGTGAGATGACAGGTTATTAATGTTGCTCAGCAGACTGTGTCAAGAAATGTGAAGTTGCCCAGCTATTGTATTATAGAGCGTTTACTGGCTTTAAAGCGATGTCTGTGAAATGGTTCTTTTGTAATATTTTAACCAGATGTATTCATGTTTGTAAGAAATAATGCCATTCAGAATTGTAGGCTAAGGTTTTTGTTGTTTTATGTGAAAGTAGTTTTTGAATGTCACCAAAGCAACATTTGTTTGATTAGTAAAGCTAATTGTTCAGCATCATTAGTCTTCAGTGTCATGTGATCCTTTAGAAATCATTCTAATATGCTGATTTGATTTTTAGTATAGTAATGTAAAACAGATCCTTTAAAACTGTAATATTAAGTCTTTAGTTAAAACTAAATCAATATCATTGATGATAGAAGTGATTTCAAGCATCACAACATTATCTACAATATCAACAAATAGATATTAATTCTGTGATTTTCAAAAGATTGCATTTGACAGTGTTATTAAATGATTAGTATTATTAAAGATAAATTAATAACATTAATAAAACAAATAGGCATAATAAGCACAATTAAATAAATATCCAATATATCAGTTAATAATGAAAAAATGAAGAACATCTTTCATATTTGCGGATAACTCTGAAATCTTTGAGGCAAGTGTCTAATATTCTAGTTGAACTTCACCTTTTCCCATCCTTAAACACTTCTCATTGGCTGTCAGTGGCTATTGCATTGAGAAAAGCGTGTCTTATGTTTGCAAAGGCCAGGTCTGTGGGAGTTCAGGCAGTGCTTCTCACGAATCGGCATGGATGAAAGCCAAGCTGTGAAGGGGAGGTCTAGTCAGCGGGATGATGGATGAGACTAGAGCTCTGGGTTTGTTTGGGTGAGGAGGACAGAGCTGCCAGCACATGAGGAAGTCACACAAGGCTAGCTTGAGTGTTTCTCCACTGGGTTGTCTACCATAAGTTGATGTTGTTTGGGAAATCATAAGTTTTGTTTTGTTTTGCAAAGTATGGAATGGATTTGACATTTGCAAACATTATTTAAATTTGAATTTGATTTTGACCTTTTAAAGAGAGGTGGTACTTTCATCCAACCATGTGTTTACTTTCAGCTGAAAGAATGTTTAATCTATGAATATTTTAATTGAAAACTACAAATGACAAAAAAGGAGCTTAGAAACCTTTTAAATGGATAAACAATCCTTGTTTTTGTTTAGTTTTTCTCTGTTTAAAGTACAGATTATTAATACATAGTTCATGGTTCTATTCAGGGATTCTACTGGAAGTTTATTCTAGTACCAACCATCCAGATTCCACTGAGAGCCATGAGAAATTTGGCTTTTTTCCGACAACAGATTCCAAATACCAGATTTACCAAATCCAGAATTCTTTAACAAATTAATAAAAAAAATTTGGACTTTGTAAATATAACTGGTGAAAATTACATTCTCTCTAGTATCGTATGCCAACGTTTTCTCCTTTTGTTTTCATCACCTGCAAGCTCACATTCACATTGGCCTCCATCCAATCAACAACCAATAGAACCAAGTGCTTTTTTCAATTATTTGTTATACATCACAATATTGAAGAAAAAATCTGTCAACTTTAAATTCTGGCACCTTTCCATGTCTAAATATTTTCAATTCACAACCAGTTGTTGAATGGGAATGTAGATAAAGTACAAGTGTTAGCACAGCTGAAAACACAGCACTGCTAATCAGAGGGAGGTTATATTTATTATTAAAGATGACACATTTCTCAGTCTAGAAAACACTTTATTTTTCATTTGTCTCTGAAAAATGGTGCAAAATCTGTCACTGGGGTGGTCCACTTTCAAAGAAACACTATTGAACCAAATTTACCGCTGAAGTTACATATTTTGTAGTATTTAATGTTTGGGCTGTTTTGCTAGAAATGAAAATCTTAAAGAAGTTTTAGTGATGAACTAGTACACTAGATTTTGACTTCCAAGCTAACATACATGGACCAAAAGGGTTACAATTTAGATTTCATAGGGTAATTAACCACTGTTTTATTAAATACACCAGTGTAGTTTTATTCGTTTGCCTTGCTGGTTAAAGTTCCTGTCGTGTTGTTGTGGGAATGTGGGTTTAAGTACGGCTTGAAGTGCAAATTTGAAAAACAAAACCCCTACATGCTTTCCCACTCCCACACCCACTCCCCAGACTGGCTGTGGGGGAGGTTGGAGAAATTCGTGACTGGCCTCTTCATGTCGTGGGGGGAGCGCTAGAACATTTCCATCTTTTGATAATTGTAGCGCTGGTGTTTGTTGAGTCATTTTAGCGTGTCATTCTCAGGGCTGTCGTTGGGCACGCAGGAAGTGAGTAGGGATGCTGATAATCTGTTTTGTCAGCGTGTTTGCATGGTGCGACACAGACTGACGAGGCCGTCCTGTCGTCAGGCCAGGCAGGAAACACAAGCTGTCTCTCATAGTGGCACATTGCCAATAAATGTATCACATGTTCAGCCGGTTATGAAGGATTTGTGAAGGAGCCATTCATGGAGCGCTGTAAACACAACCCGGGTTGAAATATTAATGTCTGCTTTCATTTGACTCCATATCTGATTTGTGTGGCTGTTTCTTTTTGCAGTTTACATTTACAGTTAGGTGTTAACTGCTGGCTTCCTGTGCATGTGTGTGGGAAGGTTTATTGCCATCCACTCTCGCTTCAAAGGCTGAAATGTTTTGGACATCCTCTCTGAAAGTGCTGCTAACTCCTAACTCCTCCCCAGATTACTGTTGGTTTCCAAAAGAAATCTCTGACCCAGATTTGGCCCCTTGCTGCTCCAACTGCAAATGAAAAGAGCAGAGGCTCTTTCCTTGGCAATGTGGAGTTTATATGGTTCCAGAGTAAAATTAAAATAGTGGAAAGCGATGCTTTCGAATAAAACATGTACATTTTAAGTTTTTAATTATGTATCTCTGTCTTTGAGATGCTTATTGGTCAAACTTTTTTTTTTCAGAAAAAGGCAGCTATAAAAATAAAAGGTGTGATTGTTAAAATAGAAGAGAGATTTATTTTTATACTGTCGCTGAATTATGTTAAAATTAATTTAAATATCTCATATGCTTTGCATCGTTTTTTCTAGTCCCTGTGAAATGAATAGGGGTGGCACGGTTCACAAAACCCACGGTTCGGTTCGTATTGCGGTTTTAGGGTCACTGTTTTCGGTTCGGTATGGTTCTTGTTATTTTTTCTTTTAATCTTTAACACTCCAGAAATGTACTTCAGCATATGATGTAGCTTAATTATCCACAATTTAGGATACAGTATTAAAAAGTTATATCATGTAATCATTAATAAGCTGAATTGGATGCATGTTGCACAATACTTGCATACAGTCGCAGTTCTATCTATTGTTTTATTTCCGCTGTCATCATAGGTAATAGAGCACGGATTGGGCCGCATTTTGTGACCGAGCCCGAGCATCCTTTCTAAATATCTGTCCGAACCCGGCTCAGGATGGGTATCCATCCTCTAATAGGTAACATGAAATCCAAAATGTTCCCACACACCAGATTTATATGACGCTGGCACATCCTTCAACTCCAGGCAGCCTTCCTTTTCTCTTCCACTTGCCATTTCTACACGTACAGTATTTTGACCTGCAGCACTCACTCCACACCGTAGACACCTCAATTCTTTCGCGCAAAAGGAAACACACTGACATCCAATACGAGGCACGAGGCTACATTGCGCATGTCATGAACCGTCGAACCGTGCGACGCATGCATGCACCAAACCAAGACAAGCAAACCGAATAGTTCGTTTTTGTTCATGAACCGTGCCCCCCCCTATAATATATTAATAAAGTATTATTATTAAAGAGTATTATTAAACTAAATTCCATAACTGACGCAGTGAATTTTCAGTGTCAAACTGTTTTTGACAAAAACGTACAGTTTTACACCACTAGTTCCAAAATGAAATAATTAATGGATCAGGTGGGCGAAGGATGAACACAAAAAGTGTGAAATCTCACACAGACTGTAAGGAACAAACTTTCCTTTTATTTACGAAAAACAGTTTTATATGCGTCTTATCCAAATAAAGCAAAGCTGTTTTGATAGCAGTAATGAGGATATCATCTGCTGTACAGATGAAGTGAGGTGCAGGGCAGGCAGGAAGGGAGGAAAACCACTAATCTATCAGCGCAACAGACAAACAAAAAGGCTAAAATAACACATTTCAAAGCCATGTCTACATCACTTAAACACCAACACCATCTCTCACACACACTCATCTCATTTATACTTGCTTTGTTTACCCCCTCTCTATGCCTTGTTCTCATTTTCCACTTACTCAAAAAGATCATATACGTCAAGAGAAAGATGAGAACCGTTACACGGTATCTGTTAACCTCATTTAGGACAATATACCTCATAAAAGACAAACTTCTAAATACGCAGCATTCTGTTTCTTGATCATAGCTTTATTATTTGTGTATACTGTGTATACATCTGTTTTTAATACAAATTCATAGCCAAATATAAATGTAACTAAAATGTAATTTTGGTTTGATTTAGTGTTAAATGTGGTTCAGATATAAGGTTTGGTAAACATGCATGGATATCATCTTTGCAACTATGTGCCTCAACTAAAATATTTAATTGTAATCTGTAAACTATAAATACCTCAGCAAGCCAATGCAGGTTTTACATTGGGTCTCACAGTAAGATAAATACACACTGGGTACAGAAAGAATTCAGACCCACTTACATTTTTCATTCTTTGTTATTTTGCAGTCATTCGCTAAAATCATTTAAGTTATTTTTTTTTCCTCATTAAAGACACACGCACCCCATATTGACAGAAAAACACAGAATTGTTTTTGCAGATTTATTAAAAAAGAAAAACTGAAATATCACATGGTCCTAAGTATTCAGACCCTTTGCACAGTATTTAGTAGAAGCACCCTCTTGATCTAATGAGTCTTTTTGGGAAGTTTTTCACACCTCTATTTGGGGATCCTCTGCATTTCCTCCTTGCAGATCCTCTCCAGTTCTGTCAGGTTGGATGGTAAACGTTGGTGGACATCCATTTTGAGGTCTCTCCAGATGCTCAATCGGGTTTAAGTCAGGGCTGTGGCTGGGCCATTCAAGAACAGTCAGGGAGTTGTTGTGAAGCCACTTCTTCGTTATTTTATCTGTGTGCTTAGGGTCATTGTCTTGTTGGAAGGTAAACCGTCGGCCCAGTCTGAGGTCTTGAGCCCTCTGGAGGAGGTTTTCATCCAGGATATCCCTGTACTTAGACGCATTCATCTTTCCCTCGATTGTAACCAGTCGTCCTGTCCCTGCAGTTGAAAAACACCCCCACAGCATGATGCTTGACTGTATAAGACAGCTGATGAGCAGTGCCTTTTCTTCACATACACCGCTTAGAATTAAGGCCAAAAAGTTCTTGGTCTCATCAGACTAGAGAATCTTATTTCTCACCATCTTGGAGTCCTTCAGTTGTTTTTTAGCAAACTCCATGCAGGCTTTCATGTGTCTTGCACTGAGGAGAAGCCACTCTAGGGCCACTCTGCCATAAAGCCCCGACTGTTGGAGTGATGGTTGACTTTCTACAACTTTCTCCTATCTCCTGACTGCATCTCCGGAGCTCAGCCACAGTGATCTTTAGTTTCTTCTTTACCTCTCTCACCAAGGCTCCTCCGATAGCTCAATTTGGCAGGATGGCCAGCTCTAGGAAGGGTTCTGGTCGTTCCGAACGTCTTCTTTTTAAGGATTATAGAGGCCACTGTGCTCTTAGGAACCTTAAGTGCAGCAGAAATGTTTTTGTAATCTTGGCCAGATCTGTGCCTTGCCACAATTCTGTCTCTGAGCTCTTCGGGCAGTTTCTTTGACCTCATGATTCTCATTTGCTCTGACATGCATTGTGAGCTGTAAGGTCTTATATTGACAGGTGTGTGGCTTT
>JAUCNO010000794.1:3508013-3518739 GCA_032353835.1 Enteromius viviparus
TCATTTATGTATTTTCCTTTTTTAATTCTTTATTTCTTTATTGAAATTATTTTTCGAATTTACTGTGTACAAAGTATCACACATTAATTGTGCGTAAATTATGAATTTATTACAATTTAATGGCAATCCATGTTCATTTTGCCCACAAACATGTTCCGGATTCCAGCACAGCTGTGCCGAAACGATTGCTGCACTGCTGCAAACGCACCGCATCTGCAACGCACTGCCGGACAGCAACAGCGTGCAGTGCAATTATTGGTTCCGCCACTCTTTCTTTAGGCGACGTTATTTAACCAAATAATGGTGGTTGACAAGTTAAACTTTTGAGTAGAAATGCAACACTGAGAAGTTACTTAATGCACAAATTTTAAGACCCATGTATAAAAATTCAAGCCTTTTTTAAGTCTTTTTAAGGTATTATTTCCAAATTCATAAATTCAATGCTTTTAAGAGTTTTTAAGACCCCGCGGGAACCCTGATCATTGATATCCTGGCTCCCCGTTCTCCACCAGCGCTTCTTCAGTTGCCAAGAAAAACACGCAGAAAATAAAAACGTTGAGCTAGATTCTGTCTCTGGTGCGCCCAAGCGGGTATGGTTCAGTTCAGTTTGTTTAGCTTCCATGATTCAGAACAATGACCAAGTTTTTTCAGCTTTATCAAGTATTAAATCCCTCGATCATCACCATAAACTACCTTACAGATGTCAGCTGGATTGAAGTCATTATTATTCAAGCCGCTGTCTGACAAAACCAAGTTTACATATGATATGGACAATGGCTATGTTATGATTTGGCTATATTTGCACGTAAATAGAGTTAAGGCAACAAAATGTCTTTCTAACTGAATCTCTGCTTTCTCTCAGCCGCTCACTGAACAGACAGAGAGAGGAGCGTGCTGGGAAACAAGAGCTCATGCTCGCGCGGCACTACCAGAGGCTCATTGAGGTTTGTGGCTAAATGATGATTTTTTTCGATAGTCGCTCTGGAGAAACATAGCCAAAGGGTTCTGAGAAGTCACTAAACATCGTCGTTACGTCGGCAACACTGCTCGAGCAACAGGTAGATGACGTCATTCCAGCCTCACTCCCGCTAAGGTCGATGGGAAGTGCAGTTCCTCTATCCACCGGCGCTCCATATTCCGCTGTTTGCTGCTATATCTCACCAGCTGAGAAGCCAGATCATTGCAGGTAATTATGTCAAAACATTGCTCATGATGTCACATTGCAATTGGGCCAGATTGCAATGAGATAGGCAACTGAATGATTAACTTGGTGTTGTTAGGGCAAGTGCACACAGATTGCTAATGGTGCTGGGGTATGCGTTCTCAACCGGGGTGCAGTTTGGATCTAGATTAACATGTTCGGCTTGGATCTAAACTGTTACACACAGATTGTGTAACAGTGGCATCTTTTCATTACTGAATTAAATTACATAAAATTAACTGTAATTGTGACTCACAGTTGCACGAGTTTGTCCAACCTCATGTCTTTAAGGTCTATAATGAATGATCGATTAAGTTTCCAAATATAGTTCTTGCTCGATAGGGTTATAAATCACAACATTCGCTGTAATGTAATCGCATAGGCTGTCATCTCAGTTGCAATATGATTAATCATGCAGCACCACCTTAGATGAAGGTTGTCGATAAGTCTCAGTTTCTGGTCTTTGCTCCTAAATAATTGGAGGCATATGATCCAAGCTTCATTTTCTGTGAGAAGAGCTTTATTGAGTTTCAGGATGAAAGCTTGCCAACATGAAAATGTTCCTAACTTACGAAATGCAATCTTATTTGCATGCAGAATGAGCAGTTCGGGCAGCAGCGTTCTGGACGAGCTGCAGCGGTCTAATGGTCTTCTTGGGAAAGCCAGTGAGGAGAGGTCAACCGAGATGTTAGAGGTTCAATTCACAAAATGCATGGCCAACACACTATAATGCTTACCCTGTGGATGGGTAGTTGGAGCTTCCCTATTGCGATATTTGTATTTTGTGGGCAATCTCTGGGCGAGAGAGAGAGAGGGAAAAAAAACACTTCTGCGATATCGGAGCAACTGTGTAATTTATAAGGGATGCTCTGTAACGTATTAGATTAGGCATAACTTTCAATCATACTCGCACTCTGCAGATCACTGTGTGCCATGGTCTGGCAAAGTACATTTTAAAATTATGACTCTGCTTGATCTAACTTTAGTTCCTCTGTGCTGCTTTCCATAGTTTGTCACATTTGTTATTGCTTTTTTTCATTGTTAGAATTCTAAGTACGATCGCTGGCATCCAATTCCACCTGCGCCGCTTGGACCCATCTACCATCAGCTTACTAGGAACCCATTGATTTGCTCCTACTGAATGGCTTTAAAAAAGAGAAACTTAAGGCAACGATCAGCGTCTAAACTTTACACTCTCACCTTGATAAGTTAATATCGCAACTAAGAGCTAAATGCTTTGGGTTTTGCACTCATTTTACACTAGTGCCAACCCTACTCACAGCTTCTATAGTTTCTAAAAGGGGCGAGTTTGCCACACACAATAATGCTTTTAATCCATCACAAGACCTCACAAATTCTGATGCAATGATTATTCACAATATTTCACACATAAATTAATACATTCTAAACTGATAAGCAAGGCACTGTAATCATGTCTCTGGTCTAACTGTTTTTCTCTTGTCTTCCATGCTGGCCTAAATCAGTCCTCAAGCTGGTCCACAGGACCGATTTGTTTTCCACTGAGGAGGGGAAGCCAATGTCCAGAGCCTGGTTCTCCTCTCATCCATGCCTTCTCTGCTAATACCCATTCTCTATGCTGCAACTGCTGCTGCCTCAACCCCTGTTTCTACCTCAAGTCCATGGGGCAATGCTCCTTAGTCTCTTATAGTGCTACTTACGACCTGACACTTGAGCCATCCTTGGCTCAAAAAGCTTGAGTGCAGATCATAAGTGCATGCATGGCTTCAGAGCTATTGGGTGTTTTACTTCATTTATATCAAATTTGGAGGTTGACCAGTAATTGTAACTAGTTAGTATCGATCATTTGGTTCCTCTGCTGGCTCTTCCCAGTCGGGAAGGACCAGGGAGGATTGCCAGGTATGGCCTGTTGGGGGTTTATACTACTCTACTATTTTTATACTAGGAGGGTGCCCCTGAAATGGCTGTTTATTCCCTGTCTTTGTTTTCATGGAGCTCATGAAATGGACAGGGAACTTGAACAGAGCCATACCGCCCAATTTTTCTTTCGTATTGCGCAAATAAATATCACGCTATAGTAATAATAATAATAATTAATTACTATAATAATATTATATTAGGTGTTTCCGGTTATAGAAATTTAGTGCAGTAGCTCATGCAATGGACAGGGAACTTGGAACAGAGCCATACCGCCAAAAGATATTCATATTACACAAAGATATATATATATATATATAATAAACATTTAGTTGTCTGTGATATATTTTTGACTTAAGAGTTCCTGACTGAAGTGCTCCTGTATAAGTGCATTGTTTTTTATGACAGTATAATGGTATTGAAACTGATACCGTTGCTATTTTTACATCCTGCGGCATACCATATTACCGTATTTCCGCTCAAGCCTAATCGACACACACATTTCAACCCATCTGTCCCCTCAACTTGCCAACTTTACAACCCAGTGATGGTTTTGATATCTGTGCAGTAGTGATGCACAGACAGCAGTTATTTTGGGTGCTGTGGGTAATCTGCGGTTCGGGTAATAAAAAAAAAATGCATTCTGATTATTTGCAGGTGGATAAGATAAACCATTAATGATGCAAATACTAACTACATTTTCATGTTTTAAATATATATTTTACACTCTCACCTCTGACTGATATCCAGCTCTTGGGAGACTCTCCTCTCTCTGGGTGTTTGCAGTAGTAGAAACCCTCATGTGTCTTTGAGACAATAGAGATGATCATCTCTGTAGTTTGACTCTGGATGAGTGAGCCATCTTTATAGAAATCAGCTCTGAGGTTTGGTGTGGTGGAAAGTTTATATAAACAGCGTAAAGTTAGAGAACCTCCTTCAGTCACAGGATGAACAGGACTCTCCAGAATCACACCAGCTACAGAAACAGAGGAGATGATTGCAAAATAGTAAAAAAAAATGATTTTTTTTTTATTTCTTACAAAATTAGATATTTGATGTTGCTGCTCCCACTGATGTCCATGTGGTTTTCAGTGTGTTGCTAAAGTAAGTTCTTGCCTGGTCAGAAGTAAGTGTTTGGCAGTTGCCTCAAGTCAAAAAGACCCCAAACCAACCTGCTTTATTCTTTGATAGTAAAGTGCCAGTGAAATAATAATAATAATAACATGGACTCACAGTGTACAGTGATATTAACAGGATGACTTATTTCTCCAGATTTAGTCTGACACCAGTACACTCCAGTGTGCCATGTACTCCTGGGGCTGATTGTACATGTAGATCCTGTCTGTGATCCCCACACTGATGATGAACAATCTTGGAGCCCCCAAATGTCTGTGTATCTTCTCACTCTCCATCTATCAGACTTACTCTGGTCCTCACAGCTCAGAGAGAGAGAGACAGATGTGAAGTGTTGAGTTCTGCTGGGACTGATGATCAGAGAGACTGGAGAATAATAATCTAAGAAATAAATTACATCTCAAATATGAGCAGTACAATCCTCTTTATTAAAGATGAACTAATTGTTGAAGTTCTGTTTATACTCACTAATGACCCATATTAACTGTCTGTTGCTGTAGGTTTGATAATTTACTGGTTTTCCTCTCTCTGCTCCACACACATAAACTCCTGTGTGATTTAAAGCAGCAGAACTGACAGTGTAGTTTCCTCCAGCTCCTCTGCTGCTGTCTGAGAGCAACTTATAATAATATCTGTGGTCTGTATAAAGTGACAATGCAATTATTAATTAAATATGCATACCTGACCTTTAAAAAGTGACATAAGCATTGTGAATGTTTTTTTTTATTTTTTTATCGCTTTCGCAAAGAAAGGGTCATATGTAGTACAATTGCTTCTTTACAATAAACAGAACAAGTAAGTATTTGGTTATTTGTTTATTTATGTTTGCAGTCTACAGGCAAAGACTTAAAATTTGCAATATTTAAATTTCTTACCAAACAATAATACTGTCGTGCAAGCAAAACACTGATATAAGCATATTGAATGTTAATATATTGTATTACACATAAAAATAACGGGGCACAATATATTGCATTATTATAAAGACATCACACACACACACACACACACACACACACACACATATATATATATATATACTGTATATATATATATATATATATATTTATTTTTTTACAAATATTTTGTTTGGTGGCACTAGCAATACTGAATTAGCACATGACCGCTTTAAACATTCGAGTAATCCATTGAATTTAGGTTAACTGGATCATGTTCAATTATATTTTACATTTGAACTTTGAACTGTTCATTTATAAGTTACCTTATGAAGCACATGATATTTTACCTGATGAAAAAAATTCAGTGTACCAGCTGAATGTCCAGCCTGTAGAGGAGCCTTTAACCTCACAGATCAGAGTCACTGGATCTCCTTCAGTCAACCACTTCTTAGGATAAACACTTAAAACTGTCTGGGCTCTGTCTGGGAAAAAGAGAAATCACTCATTAATAACATATTTAATGTGCGTGTTTATATGAAGATATGCTGAAACTCACCTGATACTGTCAGCGTAACTTCATCACTGATGTTTGATATCCGTGATCCTCTTCCATAACAAGAGTATCTACCTGCATCAGTCTTACTGACAAACCAAAATGTGTGTTCCTGCAGTTCACTGAAAACACTGTCTGAACCGTCTTTATACCAGCTGTACTGCCAGCTAGTGACTCCTTCAGCATCAATGTCACATCTGAGAGTGACTGTGTCTCCTCTGAATACATGGTGATCAGGTTTAATGCTCACTTTGGGTTTTGGTCGTTCTGTACAATGACAACAACTCACAATGAAAATAATGCTGTTTTACTGCATGTTCAGTTACTTGATTGTAAAACACACTATCAGTTTAGACAGAAGTGTTGTTCTCCATAGCTATTACTGTTATTTATTCAGTATCTTATAAATCATTATCACTGTATCGACTTCAATATGTAAGGAAAAAACTTACCATATATTGTCAGTGTTACTGGTTCACTGTAAGGTGTGAAAAGTCCTTTTCTTTGTGCTCTGCACCTGTACTCTCCTCCATCAGAGACTTTCAGTGAATCGATTGTTTTAGTTGAAGCTTCAGTTGATTCAGTGTTTAAGTCTTTACTCCAGAGAAACTCACATCCATCCCATGACTGATCTACCTCACATCTCAGAGTCACTGAGTCTCCAGTGAACAATGAACTCTGTGGCTCAACAGTCAGAGTTGGTGTGGGAAGACCTGACAAAAAAACAAAACAACAACAAAAAAGCATTTATTCTAACTGTCTTCATCACGTCTGTAATCATTTACTCTCAAAATTGAAGCATTCTTCAAAACATCATCTTGTGAAAAAAATAAAAAAATGTGCTCACAGGAACAGCAACATTCAGCTGACTCTTACCTCTGACTGAAATCCAGCTCTTGGGAGACTCTCCTCTCTCTGGTAGTTTGCAGTAGTAGAAACCCTCATGTGTCTTTGAGAAGTTAAAAAGGATCATCTCTGTAGTTTGACTCTGGATAAGTGATCCATCTTTATAGAAATCAGCTCTGAGGTTTGGTGGGGTTGAATGTTGATATAAACAGTGTAGAGTCAGAGTATCTCCTTCAGTCACAGGATGAACAGGACTCTCCAGAATCACACCAGCTACAGAAACAGAGGAAACATGACATTTGTAAATAGTAAAAATGTAATTGGTGACATAATAGAAAACAGTATTCTAATTAAATTTTAATGATGCTTGCTCATTAAGTGTTTTTACAGAAAGTGTCAAAGTGGTTCATAGTGTGTTTATAGCTATGTGGGTTTAAAGTTCTGGTGGTTGCTTACTTATATTGAACTGGTTATGTAACTAGCTACTATTTTAATCATTTGCCATTAGTTTAACTGTACATAATGATCCTTATAATTGATGAACCTTTTCAGATTGTATACTGCCTGAAAGAAACACAATGGCGGCCCAGCAATGCACAACACATTGCAATTATAAAGCAAACATACAGTAAGCTCACAACACAATTTCTAAAAGGAAACATAAGCTAATAACACAACAAAATAAAGTCTTAGGGCCCTCAGATGACACTGCATCACTCACTGTCACAATTGACTGATTAGGCCCAGGAATACTTCCAGAAATCACTGTCTGTAAACACAATCTGCTGTGCCATCTGCAGATGCCAACTAAAGCTCTATCATACAAAAAGGAAGCCATGTGTTAATATGGTCCAGATGCGCCATTGTGTCCTTTGGGCCAAGGCTCATTTAAAATGGACATCATAATGAACATACCCCTGTCCAAACTATTTTGAGAGCTGTAGCTGGCATCAATTATTAACTAATAGTTGTAATAGTTTAACTAATCTGAGCTCTTTGGAGTCTATGACTGTTGCCAGAAAGATCACCCGCTATCTGGTAATCAGAAAACTCTTGGGTAAGTTGATTTTCCAAGTCAAGACGCTCTGTGTGATTGATCAATAACAACCTGTGTGCAGTAATTTTCCATTCTGATTCAGTTTCCACTAACCAGTCATCGACGTATTTCGAAAAGCTGATTCCCATCGGTCTCAGAGTGAAAAGAGCTGTGCATATGTGCTTTGTAAAAGTGCAAGGTGTCTGGGATAATCCAAATGAATTGACCATGTACTGATAGGCCACTCTATCAAAGGGAATATCAAGAATGCTATTTGGATCTAAAAGTAAGCATCTTTCAGATCCACAGATATGAACCAATCACCAGGGCATGTATGCACACGGAATCTAATTAACATTCTGAACTCACCTGATACTGTCAGTGTAGCTTCATCACTGTGTTGTGATCTGCGTGATCCTCCTCTCTCTGCTCCATAACAGGAGTATTTACCTGCGTCAGACTCAGTAACAGAGCTGAATGTGTGTTCCTGTAGTTCACTGAAAACACTTTGTGAACCATCTTTATACCAGCTGTACTGCCAGCTAGTGACTTCTTCAGCATCAATGTCACATCTGAGAGTGACTGTCTCTCCTCTGAATACATGCTGATCAGGTTTAATGCTCACTTTGGGTTTTGGTCTTTCTGTTAAATAAATAAATAAAAAAAAGAGGAGAAACAAAAACAATTAACAATATATTTTAAAATACATGACAATTGAGGTTTCAGAAATTTGAGACCAAGATAAAGAGGTTGTTTTTAGACCAAAGAGTTCAAACACATATGATGCTTAGCTATGCTAAAAATCCATGTAAATAGGTTTTAAAATGACTTTTATTTTATCCGATCATTTTGTGAGCATTAATATATTTTGTTAGTCTGTTATTTTATGTCCTATATTTGATTGACAATATAGATCATTTATGGGAAAAAGTCTTAAAGTCATTGTTTACCCCTACTAAAAAAATTATAATTTGTTGAGTTACAGTGAAACTAGTGTACAGTACCTCTAACTAGGGTTAGTTTTGGGATATCTACTGAGACATGGGATATTTTCTCTTTTTTAAACCTAGTAATTGGAAATTTTTGGCGAAAGTGAAAGCATAACTGTTATAGTGCTGAAGGCAAACATGACACTGGAGTCGCAGAATCTCAAAACACTTCTCTTAAATATAAAAACATAAACTGAACAGGTATAACACGGAGTAACAGAACATCCAACAGCCACTGAATAACTTTAATCGTGGACAAGGGTAGAACTCAACAGACAGGGTATGAAAGCACATGCTCAGATGGGAACTGGAACGGCTCTCCTAGCCTAAAACTCCAGAGCAGCACCTGGAAACTGCAGACTGAGATCCGTGGGGAACTAGAAAAGGCTCTCCTGGCTGAAACTCTGGAGCTGGACTTGGAAACAGTGGACTGGAATCCAAGAAAAACTGGAATGGCTCTCACTCCCATAAATCGAGAACAGGATCTGTGAACATTACTCTGGAATCTGCAGTGAACCGGCACGCCTCTACTGGCCGCACATTGTGAGTAGGGTTAGAAGATCACTCTCCTGGCCGTAATTGTGGAGCGGAATCCGCAGGGAACTGGATTAGGTAATGCGGCACAGACTCAGATAGGAGTTCTTGTGAATCAGTCTCTTGGCAACATTTAGACTGTTTGAGCGTTCATCTGATGTCGCCCAGACGGCGTAAGCCTCAGATGGCACTCTTGCAGCAAGGACATCATTGGGCGGCACTCGGATTGTGCAAACATCATGATGCATTTGTGAAGCGCAGGTTTCCGAGTGGATGGGCTGAGTAAAATGCTGGAGCTTTGGAGAACTGGAATAATTGGCGGAAGAGGGAGAGCAGGGCAGGTCAGTAGATGGAGGAGTCTGGCTCGTGGTGAGCTGGAGTGTCTCTCTGCTTTTGGATGGAATCTGAACGTCTATATCAACAAAAGTCTGTTATAGTTTGTTTAAAATTTCTCAATGATAGTGTAAAAAACACCCATTTTACCCTGTCAAAAACAACTCTTTTAAAAAACACTCTGTTCTGTGTACTTTCCCCTTTAAATCTAATGAGCTCTACTGACCCCTGCCCCTCTTTTTCCAGGAATTCTAAGAGGATGTTTATTTAGCCGTATTCATAGTCTTAGACGTTGCCTTTATAGTGAAACTTGCTAATTAGAACATTATTAGGAAAGGCGATTTGCAAAGATTAATTATACTGACTGCTTTTGTAGGTGAGTCTGGATCACAAATGATTTGCGTGAACTTAAACACATTTAGCTAGATCAAGGGCACATTCCCTTCAGAAACAAGTAACATTAATTTTCAGCGTCTTCAGTCTCTCTGATTTCAGGAGCAAATGACTACTGCTACATTCATTATTACATTCAACAACAAAACACCTCAATCACTTAGGAGTCATGCTTATCTCTGCATCTCGGACTGATGACGGCTCACTCACTGACGGCGGGTCTGACGTAAGACACCAGTTCAGTCCGTGTGAAACGCTGCTGTCAATCAACTATTGTGGGAGGGGCCTCTGACCGTGTGACGTCACATGGTCAGACGGCTCGATTTAAATAAGGGGAACACATTTAAGGAGATTACAAAAATAAAACACTGCATGGATTTTTATCATTATAGAGTGGTTGTGTACACAAACTGCCAACACACATTTCATTCAAAACAATTTGTAAAAGTGCATCTGGCATTATATGACCCCTTTAACGTTAAAAAAAGCTTGATCTGCCTAGATTGAGCTTTGAGTAAGTTTTATTCTTAATAAACCTGAGAATGTTCTGTAAAAACCTTCCAGACTCTAAATAAATAAATCATGTAAAAAAATTGTAATGGCGAAGATTAAAAAATATTGACATACTGTGTGAGATGTATGTGTCTAGATACACATCAAAACATCTGACGATTTACATATGTATCTGAATACCTACTAAACAAGACGGACAGTAATTGCTAAATAAATCAGGAAAACTGAAGCAATAGCATTACAAAGCATTACAATTTGTTAATTTATGCACAAGTTCACCTCTGACTGATATCCAGCTCTTGGGAGACTTTCCTCTCTCTGGGTGTTTGCAGTAGTAGAAACCCTCATGTGACTTTGAGACATTATAGATGATCATCTCTGTAGTTTGACTCTGGATGA
>JAUCNO010000794.1:3518839-3538943 GCA_032353835.1 Enteromius viviparus
CTGATCATCATCAGTCTGTCTGGAGTCACATGAAGAAACAGAACAAACTGAGACAGACTCAATCCAGAAGAACTGTGTCAACGTCTACAAGATGAAGAACAATAACCTACCTGGAAAACTCTGGGCAAGTGTACCTCAGAACAGATCAGAGTTGTGCAAGTTACTTTCAAACTGTATTACATTTAATATTACTTGTTACTGTTATTTAAAAGTAATTCCTTACATAACAATATTACTGATTAAAAATTGTAATGCGTTACATACTCCTGTATAACTTGAGTTACTCTCACCAAAATAACTACAGAGAGCGTGCCGGCAGCGCAGCTGAAGAGATCTGCATTCAACGACTAAAGCTAGTCACAGCATCAGCAAAAGTAGCCTAATTACCAGGAATATGTCTGAAGAAAATAGTAGGAAGATATTTAAATTATTTAGTGTTTTCCTGACTCGCTATCTCCTCTGATGCACCTCAAGTCATCTTTATGGATTAAAATAATAATTAAAGAGGTTTTGTTTTAGAATTGTTTTGTTTTGTTAAGTGGTCATTTAAAGCTTTTTTTTATTTATGTCTTTTTTCGCTGAGTTTCGGTTAATTTTTGTGAAGTGCTCCTGTTCAAGATATTATCAGTGCACTCAAATAAATGATGACCCTGTACTGCTCTGAATGATGAATAAAGTGACGGCGTTGGTCATTTAGTTCCACTAGAGGTGCTTTAACGTTTAAACATTGGTATTTGCTTGAAATGTTTTCATTGCAGTTTAGGCAAGTTGTGATGATCTGAAAAGGTTAAATTGATAGTTTATGATCAGCGCTGTACGAGTCAGGCAGACCTGGAACACAGAGGACGAAATCATGCCACTCTTTCCACTGTTGGTTCAGTAGCCTCGCGACACTCCTGTAAAATCTGCCCTAAATACGCCTTCACTTGACCACGTCACACATACAAGGTTAGGTCAGCGAGAGCGAGATCAATTAAATACATCACTCTACACATACTGTGTATATTACAAGCTGTCCTTTAGTATTCATTCAACCACATGGATAATAATCTGACCACCAACAGAAAATACAGCTGACTTGCGGCTGTTTTTTGAACAATACAAATTTTGGCTAGGAGTGTGTTGTAACGTAAGCATTATTGAAAATGTAACGAGTAAAATATTACTGAAATTTGATTAGTAATGCCTTACACTACTGCGTTACAGCAAAAAGTAATATATTACTGTAATATATTACTTTTGTAATGCGTTACTCCCAACACTGATTAGAATAGATAACAGGTGGAAATTATAGGCAATTACCAAGACACCCCCAATAAAGGAGTGGTTCTGCAGGTGGAGACCACAGACCACTTCTCAGTTACTATGCTTTCTGGCTGATGTTTTGGTCACTTTTGAATGTTTGTGGTGCTTTCACACATGGAGGCGCTACCAGGAGACAGGCCAGTACATTAGGAGACGTGGAGGAAATTATAGGAGGACAACAACTCAGGAGCAGGACCGATACCTCTGTCTTTGTACAAGGAGGAACAGGAGGAGCACTGCCAGAGCAATGCAAAATGACGTCCAGCAGGCCACAAATGTGCATGTGAAAGGAAAGGAAGTGACATGTGGCCAGGTATGGTTTCCCATACTAGGAATTAGTGCTCTGCAATTAACCTATCCAAGATGACATCATCACACACACAATTTTATCAGTAAAAGGCCAGTTGGATGGAAAAAGGCTGAAGACAGCAATTTCGCAAATACTTTTATATGCAAATTCTCTTTGTTGGTAACAAAACAGCATAAAAACTGGATGGAAACTAGGCTCAGTCACGTCTCATGTTTCAACACAGACACTGTAAGAGAGACTGAAGAATAGTCTCCTGATGTGGAGACATTTTAGAGCCAACGTTTTCTGTCAGCATTAAGCGACTGGCTGAGGAAAAATCCAAACAATAGTCCAGATCAGGGGCAGTGGAGAGAAACCATGGCCCCATGCAGCTCCCGTGACATCCATGCTAACCCAAATACCCATGGTGACTGCACTGGAATATAAAGAGAATAAACAAATCTTCAAGTGGGGCTAGTCCTTGTGATTACTGTCTGGGCTGTTAACTGAATATGTTTACATGTAAAGGTATGGTAACACAAATATTACTATAAAAGGATTGCAGTCCCTCTATCTGTCTGTAACTATAACAGTATTTATGGGAGTAAATACACTTCTCAAAAATCACACATTTAGATTGGGCTACCTCTGGCGAGCTTGTGGGGCGCTGTGCGGCCCTCCAAAGAAATGCCACCCCACACCATTACTGATCCGTGCCAAACCGGTCATGCTGGATGATGTTGCAGGCAGCAGAACATTCTCCACGGCGTCTCCAGACTCTGTCACGTCTGTCACAAGTTCTCAGCGTGAACCTGCTTTCATCTGTGAAGAGGACAGGGCGCCAGTGGCAAATTTGCCAATCTCAGTGTTCTCTGGTAAATGCCAAACTTCCTGCACAGTGTTGGGCTGTAAGCACAACCCCCAATCTGCGGACATTAGGCCCTCATACCACCCTCATTGAGTCTGTTTCTGACCGTTTGAGCAAACACATGAACATTTGTGGCTGCTGGGTTGTTGCCCTCCTACGGCCTCCTCCACGTCTCCTGATGTACTGGCCTGTCTCCTGGTAGCACCCCCATGCTCTGGACAATACGCTGACAGATACAGCAAACCTTCTTGCCACAGCTCGCATTGATGTGCCATCCTGAATGAGCTGCACTATCTGAGCCACTTGTGTGGGTTGTAAACTCATGCTGTGTCCGAAATCGCTTACTTCCCTACTACAGTATATAGTACGCGAAAAACAGCATGCAAGGTGAGTAGTATGTCTGAATTCATAGCATTCGAAATTCAGTAGACGAGAAGTACCCGGATGACCTACTACTTCCGGCCGAATTCTTTAGTAAGCATACCATGGACACTTTCCTATCCCATAAGGCTCCGGGAGAGGAGGCGTCATATTCGAAAAATGGCGAAAGTGACGACGCGGCCCATTTTAAATGTGAGCACCTCAGGAAAAAAAAATTTCGGACGCAAAAAAATTTGCTGCATAAATAATGCAAATATAATATATTGAAAGGTATGTTGATCATTTTAGTCAGTATGTAGCAAACAGGGTGCACACTTGAAAGGCTTATAGATACTTTAATTCCCTGAGATTAGACATGAGATGGTGCTTTCAGGTGTGTGCTTCTCATACGTCGAGATAGAAAAGGAAAGTGGAGGCTGAATGTGTTCACCGCAATCACAAAGCCGAAGAAGTGAGCTGAAGTCGAAAAGGAGAAAGGATTTTAATCTTCTAATGTATCTATTGAACTTGTTCCACTAAATTCCCCATCATGCCCCCATCACTTTAGACAACTCTCACGCCCTTAAGAATGTCCCTTTTTATTCTTTTATTTTTCTTTTATTAATTTACTGAGCCGCAGCTGCTGCCAAAGCTTTGGGCAGAAAGAAGCGAGGCTCCCGCTCTCTCTTGGCAGAACTACAGAAGGAGGAGGCGGAGGGAGAGAGAGACTGGCTTTTACCAGCATATTTTGAAATTCGATTTTCATGTAGCCGTTATTGAAAATTCCCTAAACAGACAGATATTGCACTGCAAAAACACCCCAGTCAATGTGCAGTTCCCCTACAATTCAAGTGAAGACTGATTAAATTGTGACTGATCCAAATGTGCCAATACACCCAAAAATCAGCTGATAGTCACTCACCCAGTCTCCACTGGCTTTTGCAGGAGGATGTCGGCCGTACTAGGTGCATTCAGGACTGGTTTCGTCAGAAGGATTGGCTGAGGAGAGGCTGGCCTGAAGCTAGAAATATTCCTCTGAGAGTCTGAAACACACACAACGTTTTACACTGCTGCCATCTGGTGGAAAGCACTGTCACATCAGCCAAACAAAATGCAGATCACATACTTCTAGCTCTCCAGGGACAAAGTGGGAAGATGCTGAGACTGACTTTCTGATGCTCCCGAAAGGACACCTGATAACTACTTTGGTCAGACTTCCTGTATGCTATCAGCTGAGGAATGTAAATGGTCTATCTGGGTCCTGTGACTCACCTGTGCCTTTTTCCCAGATAAGAGGGTCAGAGTATGAGATTGTAGCAATGCGCCGACGCACTTCTTCCTGGTCTCTCTGGGTAAAAAAACGCTTTGTGAGTCATGTGATTTCAAAGTTAATTTAATTTATTATTAATATTAAAATCAATATTAATCTTTATTTTAAATGTATTTTACTTGTATATTTATTTATTTGAACTAATGAAAATATTTCCAAGAAAAGAAAAAAAAATCAATTGATATTTATTATTTTTAATCAGTGTTATTTATTATTATTATTATCATTAAGTTTACTTATAACTTAATACTTTTTCAGTAATAATAATAATAATAATAATAATATTTATTTAATCACTTTTATTGTGAGAATTTTATATTTAAATTGTTATACTATCTTTTAATTTGAATAACCTTTCATTTTGTCTAAATAAATAAATACATAATGTGTGGCATCATTTCAAACTCATAAATATTATAATCTATGCCTTAGCTCCCACACACTGACCTCCATCTCCTCCATCCTCAGCAACATGCTCTCTAAAGTGGGGCCCTGCAGCTGCTTCTCAGCATCATCCTCTGCCACCTGCTGCCTCTCAGTCACCCACAGAGCTCGCGCTGCGTCCTCCAGAAGATCTTCCAGAAGAGCTTCGCTCAGTACATCCTCACTGGCCCCAGGCTGTCAGCATTTACAGCACAGAATAGTAAAGGGCATTTCATTTTTCACTGTTACTTCAAATGAATCCATCTCACATTCTTGTTTTGTGTGAACATTTGCAAATTGCACCTTCATTACATATTTAATTTAAATAAGCTCTTGGTGCTGAAGATCCAGGAACACGAGAGTGAAGAAAAGTATGAGTTCTCACCTTATCTGCAACCTTCAGCTGCTCTCTTAGTGTGTCACTTCCTGCTCCTACTACCTGCAATACAAATATGAGACAGAAAAACAGAAGAGACACAATTCTTTATACAGAACAGCTGTTCACAGTATGCCCGAAGGGAAGAATTTCAGGAAAAAATGGTGCACTCAGTCAAGGATTTATAGCTCTTGCTAATACACTGATAAACATGTCAAATGTTTTTTGGGGAAAACAGCATCAGATGAATGACTTTACCTTGGCTTGATCCATCAAAGGCTGAATTCTTTCTCTAGCGGCCTGCTCAGCTTTTTCAGCCCATTGTGTCGGAGAGCCCACTGTGGTCCTACCATGGTCACATATTTATACACATCAATGCAAACACACACTCGAATGATCAAAAAGTTATTTTGTAAATAAAAAATGTAATTAAAAAATGTAAAAAAAAATATTTTATAAAACATTCAAAAATGTAAAAAATATATACAAAAATTAAAAACATTTGAACATTGTCCTACTAATTTAAAATAAATTTTAATTTTAAATAAAAATGTATGCCAATGGCATACAAAAGGAATGACTGACTAAATGACTATTGATACTTTATTTATACATTATGTTACTACAATATTAATTGTACAAGTATTACATTAAAAAGGTATTTATTTATTTATTCATTTAAATTACTTTAATTTACATTTGTTTAAGTTAACTTCAAATTTAATGTAGTGGTATATTTACTAAATTGACTAAAAAGACAGATGATATGAGACTCTAGTTAATATCCAGCTAGTTTGTCTAGATCTTGATTTCTATACATCATTATTCAACTCAAATGGATTATGTCAACTTCCTTTTTGCTCATTTAAATTGATGTCAATCAATGAAATTCTGTGATAAAATGTTAGCTCATTTTAATTAACTTAATTAAACAAGCAGCAAAACTCATTTCTTGCATTTACAGTTCATTGGTGACGAGGGAGCTGCGGTCGTACCGGAGGTTGTTAATGCGGTCAGCCTCCTCTTTACTCAAACGATTCAGTTCTCTCAGTCTGTCTGCAGTCACCCGGTCCAGCCAGGCTTCCCTGCACATAAAAGTGAACGTGATTATCGTTTTTAGATAATAGGAGAGCCCAGTGATAATATAAATGTGAAAATAAAGTGAAAGAGAGGGTCCATTACGTACCTAAGGGCTTCATTTTGGGCTTGATTTCTATCATGTGCTGAATGGCTGAGCGCTGTGCTGCCACTAGGTCTGGTGTGTGGCTTCTGTCTTTCAGGGCTCTTTTTAGGTGAGAACAGACATCTGGGATCTGGCCGGTTAGACACAGCACTACACAAGTGCATATATAGACATTAGGAGAACACAAAGGTGCAAGCATGAAGTAGTCCTGAGTGCAAGACGAATATGAATAAGAAGCTGGATGTACTGACCGTGGGCGAGGAGGAGAGTGAGGGGATGTTGGTATCCATGGCACAGTGGGCTCTTTCTGAGGTACTTGGTTTTCCCTCAGTCGAGATGAGACAGTGGGCTGCTGGAAACTGGCATCACGAACATGACTGGCCTGCTGAATGAGAAACAGTGTGTCTTATCTGTTTTTGCTTTTTACACTACCATTCAAATATTCCTGTTTAGTAAGATTTTTGATGTTTATGAAAGAAGTATTTTATGCTCAACAAGACAACATTCATTTGAATTCTTACAAATTTAAATATGTTTTCTATTTTAATACATATTAAAATATAATGCATTTATAATTTATATTATATTATATTGATTTTGTGGAAACTTTGATACATTTTTAATGACATATTTGATGTTCATAGAAAAGCATTTATTTAAAATGTAATTTTTTACTGCCACTTTTGATCAATTTAATGCATCTTTGCTGGATAAATTAAATTGCTTTCAAAATCTTATTTACTCTAAAATTGTGAAAGTTACTGTTTCTCAAAAAAAGCTGAGCTACAATTAAACTACGTATCAATAAATTATTATTATTAATAAAAAACATAATAAAAAGAAACCTTAACATGGTCTGGGTTGATAGCACTGGAAGTTTTGTTGGGCTTCTGTGCTTCTGCCACTCTCAGTTTTTGATGATGTAAGAGGCTCTCTAGCCCTGCCCTCAGAACTTCATTGCGCTCCTTCACCAGTGCTTGTGAGGTCCTGTGGGATTTAGCTGCCAGTCTGCTGCCTGCGTTCATTAACAAAATCTCAGATTTTCTTTTGCAATACCCTGAAATCAAATACCTGAAAAGGGAGCAACCAGCACATTCTGCAAGCCAACACAAGATAAATGATTCAATACTGATTTTCATATACATTGGCCCAAAAAGTATTTGTAGAGTTGAGTTATATTACAAAAAAAAAACTAGATATAATATCAAACAAAAGCTGCAATTGTTTTAAGAACTAGGAAAAAAGCATTTCTTTAAAATAAAGTTACTTAGATGTTTTGCTGTATAATGCAAAGACATTCAGACATGACTTACAGACAGCAGCAATACCAAAACTTTTTTTTTTTTTTAAATGAACATCACTTTGGTTGTCATGACTCACCAGCAGGCTTTTTTGCAGCAGCTGTCTTTTGGGGTCTTTGTGAGGTCCTCTCAGCTGGTTCTCTGGCAGGACGTGGAGGGGACATGCTGCGGGACTTGACCCTGGTAGAAGTCCTTTCCACTGGGTTGACATTTTGCAAATCTCTTTTCTTGGATGTCTCCTGCTTACTTAGTGCTAAGTCCAGCGTCTGAGCAATCACAAACAAAACGGCATTGCATTAAGGCATTCATTGAACGTTTATTGTGTTTATATACGGTACATCACCTCTAATTTCTGTAGGATGTCGAGGGCTGTCTCTGGTACGGCAGATCCTTGGCCCACCTCTACCTTGGCTGAGCAGAGAGAGAGCTGGCGAATCAGCTGCCCCAGCTCTTTGCAGTGGGTGGGCACTCTGTTCTCTGCAGGGTCTGACAGCTGGTTGATAAAGACCTGCATGGCTCTTACAGCCCCCCGGTGAGCAGCAGCCAGTCTGTCCATTGCCCTGGACTGAGAAGACATCCAGAGAAACATTGAAACCCCTGCATGACTCATTCTTGCACTTTAAAAATCAAGCTATCATTTTTTTTCTTTGGTACCTTTTTGTTGTGTTTGACATTCTGGAAACGCAGCTTGTCTAGATCCTCCTGTATTTCTTTAACCTTGAACAGAACAACAAAAAGTCCTGATGTGGATCTGTTATGCCGCCTTTTTATCTCCGGCAAATGACAGACCATAGAGAAGCAGCTGCATGAAAGCGGTTTCATTCTTGTACACTATATCTGTGAAATAGGTGCTTATGAATAATTACGTAGGAAATCCTTAAATACACAATTATGTAAATTAGCCCTAAAAAAATTATTATATTCTGTCTCATATTTCTTATTTGGGGGTGAAATGCAAACCATCCTATATGAATATCCGAGACCACAAAAAGGCAGCTTACATTACCGTTTTCATTTTTTTAAAAAGATATTTGTGAATTGCAGGGTCACAGACCTGCTGCTGTAACACATAGATGATGCGTGCAGAACGGGCTGCTTGTTCCTGTCGCCGGACCTCCATCCTCTGTTTCTCATCAGGCTCCAGAACCTCCACAGCACATCCTGCTGAAAACCCAAAACTTTTAAAAAGTGTACAAAAACTACATGCAGGTGCTTAGGATTAATAAGAATACCTTTATTAGCCAGCTGCTCTATTCTTTGCACATACGTGCTGAGCTCCTTCTGTAATTTCTGGATCTCCTGGCTGAGCTGAGGTTCACCGCTGCTGACTCTCGGGTTGAGGGCTTTGGTGGGTGGCTGGGCTTGTTTAAGTTGGCTGTTGGGTTCCTGAGGAGTATAAACAAGCACCTGAGCACCATTTTTAAATAGTTTTTTTGGACCTGATATCTGTTGGAGGACCACGCGAGGACTACAATCTATGTTGCATCTTTGAGAGCTGATATTGTGTGATGTTTCTGCTGGTTCAGGTGACAAACGGCTGATGGATTCCTGATGTTTCCTGCGCAGATCTCTCCTGGCGAGTCTGACGGCCGCCTGCAGACGCTCTTCTGAGAGGACTGAGAGATGTACCGAGCTGCTGCAGCTCTCCAGATCATCCTGCCTTTCTGTACGGGGTTTAAGTTTCTCTATTATGATGGGAGAAGGGGGTCCCACGCGGGTGGCTCGGTTGAGAACACTGGCTGCCACTGTGTTATTGAACTGAAGCTGCAAATCAGAACCAGTTATAAGAATATATATAAGAATATAAGGAAAAATGGTTCATCGACAACAAAAAACAGTTTCAAATAAATATAGAATGCAATATTACATTATACAGCACCATACATACACAATACGTCTTGCATCAGTAACTTACTTGTGTTTCCAGACCAGTCATTTGAGACCCAGAGGAGCCTTTTTTAATCCATTCACGATTCACAGAGCCCAGTTCTGCAATGGTCATAGCAGAACCCCTTTGGAAATCTGAAATCATCCTGATAATGTGTTTTTACGAGGTGTCGTGATAGAAGTAATCAATTCAGCTACTGCTTGAGTAACGTTAATACTTCTCAGAGCAAATAATTACAAAAACCGATGAGTAAATCCGTGGTGTTATGTTTAAACATGGCAGAAAGTTGCCAAAGAGAAGCTAAAATCAAGATTTGTTTATAGGAAGTGTCAGACAGTTTAAAACACCGCCATGACAACAAAACACTTCTTCGTGAGTGTCCGTCAGCTGTTATTATAATAGCGCTCGTGCATGTCGTCGCCCCCTATCGGACTATTTCCTGCCTTCTGAGGTGACCCAAATAATCTGTACATGGTTTTGAGCTTTACATATCGCAATGTATTGTTAATTTAGTCATGTTATAAAAAAACTACAATCCCACCCCCCACACACACACATATAAGTACACAAAAATATATTTTTTTACATTAAACAGTTTATTGTGTAAATAAATCAAAACAAAAACTAGATAAATTAAAACTTGAGATCCATGAAGTTACTATATTTCCTGTAAAAATATTAAAATATCACATGCAAAAACGTGTAAGCAATTAGGCTGAATAAGTAAAGGAATAAATACAAAGGCATGAAAAAGCATGGAATTGGTAGCACAATAATGACGTCAAATGTAATTAGACCGCATGCACACATCTATTACGTAGGACATTACAAGGGTAATCATTTGTACAATATTGTACAAAGCTCAGCTGGTCTCTGCCCTCGTTTACTCTTCAATAAGCTCATGTCAGGGACCCTGTCCCCATGGTAACACTGCCAACCTCGCTCAAGCGCTGCCACAGAAAAAAGGCAGCTTACCTGAATAAATGAGAATCAGAGCACATGAAATATGGGGCATGAACAAAACAAACAATGGGGACAACTGTAGGACAAAACGCAATATAGAGCTGTGTATGGAAAGAGGAAATCAGGGCAAGAAGGGGCTGAGACTGGCCTGAAGGCCTGTTTTCCAAATCAATGTGTTATTAAGAACGCAGACAACTCAAAAACCCAAAAAGACGCAACCCAGAGTGGCACACAGACGACATTAATATATTTGATTATTTTAAAAAGACCACTCTGAAGTGTAGTCTGAAGCCAGGATATTCCTGCAAGCGACGAGTGTAGAGAAGGTCCAGCTTGCGCATGTTATTCTTGTGTCCTTGGGAGATGATGCGGTGAATGTGTATGTGGAGACTGAAGGTGTAACCAGACATATTATGTGGATGTGCGCTGTTGAGTTGACACACTCGAGTACCCACACTTGTTTCATGCGGCAACTTCTCTATGGGGTCAAATTCCTGCCAAATGTATTCAGTTATACAGTTCTCTAGGTGCCATTTTACCATCTTAAGTGAGGTTCCAATCCAAAGGGAAACAAACCCATTCAGTCTTTCAGTTCGAAGGGCACTGTGAAGGGATACATCAGTTCATGGGAAGAGGAAAGGGAAAATCACATAACCGTCATGGCGCACCTCATCACCAGTTAGAACAGAGCAGAGCTGTTAAAAGAGTTTTTTAAAGGTATTCCAGTTGTCAGGGTGTACTGATCCTGGCAATGTTAGAGCCCTTATGCATTGATTCTGGAAAATTGCCAGGAATGCCTTCTGCGTGAATGCAAACACATCCCACGATTTCTAAAGGGCCTATAGTAACACTGCCAGGAGCAGTCCCGGAACAAGAGCGGTTTAAACAAAAGCTAGGATCAATGCCGTAAAGGTTGTGTTAAATGGTGATTTGCATTACATACTATATCCCAATGTCATGTGTCTTTACGGGATGTGTGTGAATGCGTGCACAGATTCTGGGAAATCCAGAATGAACCAATTAACCAAAATAAAATGATTCCAGGACAAGTAAAAGGACACATTTTCCAATCCCAGGACATGTTTGCATTAAGACAAAAGGCACCCTAGATTCAAATCTCACTTAAGCATCTTTATGTAACGGCGCTGGACATTTAGCTTATGTTAGACCACCATCATCCAATCAAAATAGCAAACATTTGACCACTCTTGTGGTCAGTGAGGGGCCGTGTCATAAACTGGGCCTTGGAATGTGCTCTTTAAAACTGCAAGATATAAACTTAAAATGTTGACATTTGAGTTTATATATTACAATTTCTCACAATTCTAATGTTTTTCTCAGAATAATGACTTCTCTCAGTTGCAAGTTCATAGACATTTAATTTCTCACAACTCTGAGCTTATAACTCGCCATTTTTTTCTCTAAGTCTAAAAAAAAAAAAATGAAGATCTTAATTTTTTATCTTTTATAAGAAATTCTGAGAAGAAAACTCAAGAACCGTAAACCCCAGAGAAAGCACAAACAAAGTTGTCATCATTAAGTTTTATACTTTAATGAAGCTTTAAGTAAAACATAACAGGTGTGGTGGTAAAATAAGGGTTTTACACCAATTGTAGGTTTGCAGGGATCCTGGAGCCTATCCCAGTTTTATGGTCAGCAGACACCTGGATGTGAGTTGACAGTTCTAGCCACAGAACGCATGCTTTGATAGTGCTATACCAGCTTTCTTCAGACGCTTTAGTTGGTCTGTCAGTTCTCTCCTCTTACATAGAACACCAGAATCTTCTTGGAGCAGCGTTTCTGGATCGCCTCCAATCATGATAAGCATTGCACTCTGAAGCTGAGAGATGTACCCGTCCAGCATGTGATACCGAACTATCAGTGGAATTTGATTAGCCAGGCGTTCAGAGGTAATCTATAAATACATACCAATAACATTCACATTTAAAAAAGGCAATACATTTTCCTAATACATTGTTTAAGGTTTCCTCCAATAACTATTTGCACCAGAGAATGCAAAAACAATTATTAAGTCTTATATTTAATGTAAAACATAACAGGCGTGGTGGTAAAATGACATATTCTGTTAGAGACTGCACAAATTATTCACACTTTTTTAAACAAAAATGACTTAAAGGTGTACAAACCGTTAAATAGGTGATGAGATGGTATCCCATGTCACGCACATCTTGATTGACAGATGATGCCAGCAGCCCTTGATAAGCTACTGATTGATTTTTTACTTGGTCTTGTTGGTTAATGTATAGATCATCTTGGGAATAAACAAGCTTCTCCATCTTAAACTGTGAAAGTATATTCTCCTCAGCTTTCTCAAACTGCTCATCAAGAATATTTTCATTTGGTTCTTTTGCAGCTCTCACCAATTCAAAGAAGCCGCTAAAATTATCGTTGAGGATATGGTCCACAGAGGAGTGAACGATGGCTGTAAATAACAGAAAGAAAAACAAGAAAACATGAGTCAGTCAGAGGAAGTAATTGTAAAAAACTTAAATTGAGGGCAAGGAAAACCATCTTGAACAATGGTTGTTCACCTTTGACATCTCTGAGCAGCTTTAAAGCTGGTTCCTCTAGCTCCTCAATGTGTTCCTTGACAATGCTCTCAAAAGTTCTGTAGTTCGAAAATCCAGGAAGCTCCATTCCTCTGTGAGTCTTCACATACTCTGCTACCTCAACACTGAGGATTTCCTCCGCTTCAGAGAAAAGACAGACAAAATCAGGAAGAGGACAACCACTGGCTTATCAGACATGAAAGTTAAATATGCCTTAGAGAGAAAGGACAACATTTAGAGAAAATAATGAAAGAAAAGGCTGAATTGCACAAAACAAGCACCAGCATTTCTTCCCAAACACAAACACTTATATGTGAGTTTATTTGATTATAAACTCACTCTTATTGGCTTTGGCATACAGGTCATGTTTCCAGTTTTTAAATTCCTCCCTGATTTTGGAGAAGACCCTTGCGCCTTTTTTTTTTTTTACTTCTTCTTCTGCCCTCTTTACTTTCTCAAGGGTATCATGTAACTGTCGAACTTTCTGCAGTGCACAAAATCTCATAAAGTGACAAATATAAAAACAAAGCCAGAAAAAACATTGCTGAGGTGGAGCACACATTATTATTATGTATGTAAAAAGTGCAATAATGGGTGTTGTTTACATGGTTTTCATCCCGTAAAATAGACTTTATTTTAAAACTACAATTAGACAAACTTCATACTAATAAACTTCCTACAATATGTTTTCCTGCCTAGAGTGAAATAACTATAGCAACGTGTAACAATGATTTGAAAAAAATGTAACAATTTCACAGAAAACTCGCAGATTACAATTATGGAAAAATCATATTTTAGAAGTTTTGGACACTGTATCATACACCAAGAAATTTACCGTAGCCAACAAATGTTTCTTGTCATATTCATCCAGAGGAACTCCGTCACCCAGTGCTCGAAGAGCCGCAGACGTCTTCTCTATTTTCATATCCAGTTGTCTCTGCAACTCTGGCAGTGTTTTCTAAAAGTAAAGAAATAAGACGTACCCCATTCTGACTTTAGTTTACTCCAGACTTCTTCTCTTTAATAATAAATACTGCTACTAACACTAATAACAATAACAATAATAACACATTTGGTAACACTTTACTTGAAGACACTGGCAGGTTATGTAGTATTGGTTTATGTAAAGTTGTCATAACATTCTCGATCTTTGCATAAAAATGACGTAACTGAGCGAATGACACTTAATGACAATCGTCATAAACATGCATAAAACCTAATCATATTCATTACATATTTTATTTCATCATTATGAAGGTGTCATGTCAGTCTAATGTACACCCCTTCAAGTAAAGTGTTTTATTTAAGGTGCCTTTCAGATCACTCAAAGTCAACGTACTTCAGGAGGAGCAATAAATAAAACAACAATAAATCACAATGTCAATGAACCAAGCAGCAGTTACAAAAATAAAATAAGAAAAAAGCAAGAAATGTTAGATTTGAATGCAGATCATAATTGTGTATTTCGGTGAGTTTATGATGGAATAACGAGTCTAAATTATGGATGTTAGCTGGGAAGGAATTTCAAAGATGATGAGCAGCACAGCTAAAGACTCTGTGATCCATACGGTTAAACAAGCCAGGGGTGAAAAAACATGACCCAATGAAGAGGAACAAAGAGTTCGAGAAGGAGTGTAGGGCTGGATGAGGTCTGAGAGGTATAGAGCAGGTTTATGAAGGGTTTTGTAAGTGGGAAGAAGAATATTAGGTTTGGAAGTTTGGAGAATTGATAGGAAGCCAATGAAACTGTTGAAAAGAGGGTGCAGTGTGTTATAAAGATAAAGTCTGGATTATAAAACAACAAGAAGCAGAATCAGCTGGAGTTTGTGGAGAAGCCTGCGTGATAAATCAAATAAAAGAGAGAAGTGGTTATATTCTGGTTAAGAAACCCTGGTTTAGTATGTCTTGCAGCATGTTAGCTGGTTTGGTTAAGATGGTTGTAAACTAGCTCATGAATAACTAAAAACCAACGTAAACTTTACTGTGTCAATGTTTTATATCAATACTTTGTATACGCACAATAATGTGTTCAACCAATTCTTTTGTGAGTCTTTCTGCAAGACAGGGTATGGTTGCATATCCTTCTTCAGATAGAGACCTGTAAGGAAAGAAGTCATTTGGATAATAAGAAGCTGTCAGATTAATGACCAGTGCATATAAATTATATCTAATGACCATTCTGCACACATATGCTGTATTTCACACTATCATGAAATGGTTTGTGCTACACTTTCTGAGAGAAATCACTTCTTGCCTGAAATGAGTATGTTCCTCAAAAAAAGATTTTTCTTTTTCCAGAGCTTTTTTCAGATCAAGTCTTTCATTGATGTCATTCTGGCCTCTGCATTTAACAATCATGTAGCCCTTCTTCAGTTCTATTACTTCATTTTTCACTGTTTTGACCACCGTCTCCTCCGTGCCTTTATCCACTAAGTCCGGTTTAGTCAGAATACCTGCAGATTGAAAATTAGTTTATTTGAAGAAAACGTGACAAATATATTTAACGCTAATCCACTTATTCAACGAGTAAACAATATGGAAAGCTACCAACCCAAAGTCCTTTCTCCATCTGAATCCATTTGCTTTGCCATCTGCAGTGCCTCGGTGGTGGCAATGTCAATGTTTGCAGGCACCACAACCAAAATGATGGTCTCTTGTCTTTCAATGAACTTTTCAATTAGATCTTTTATCTGTTACAGAAAACCAAAATGACAATACTTGCAATAATTCAAGGATCAGTGGGGCTAAAGACCGGACTCGGGTATGACAGCCCTGATCTGTACTTAATACTTGAATGCTGTAAACATTTTAATACATAAATTGCATCTTACTTGTTTGTCGATGTCCTGTGGCTGGTTGCCAGTGGCAACTCTAGCAATGCCTGGCAGGTCAATGAGAGTAAGGTCAGGAACGTTTTCTGACTGGATCTCTAGAGTGATCATCTCATGACTGATCCCTTCTTCATTTCCTGTCAATACTCCCTGAGCTACATAGTTGACACAATCAACCCGCAAATTAAATATTTGAACAATTTACATGGCATTAAACTTCTCAATGAAATGTATATTAATACTTTTTAATGTGGAATAATACTGACCATATATGACAGCATTCTCTATTTCCATTGGGTCCTTTATTGGTATCGTTTGATCCCTATATGACAGAATTCCATTCCAGTCCTTACATTCTAATTCCTGTTTAATTCTCTTCAGTTTTAGTACCAAAGGACAGCGTGTCACAATACCTGTGTTTAATAAACTAGATGGTCAGCGGAGCAACACTTTATATTCAGAATGACGAAAGAGAAAACAAGTATTTCCCTCCACAGTGTAATGTAACTGATGTACTTGTGTTACCTGTTCCTCTAGGTAGCCCCACTCCAGACAGAGCTTCCAACACAGAACTCTTTCCTGAGCTCTGGTCACCAATGACAGCAATAGCTGGCAGGTTCAGGTCATTTTCAAGACCTAAGGACCTGAATGAGTCTACTAGGTCAATACAGGGACGCACTTTCTCTTCATAGAGCTGGTTCAGAGCACTGCTTTCAGACATGTCTGCAAAATATGATCAAAAACCATAGTTTTAAGGAACATTTTACCCAAAAATTTTAATTGTGTAATCATTTACTCACCCTTGAGTACTTAACATAAAGAAGTGAAAAAGGTTAACTTTTTTTTTTTTTTTTTTAAATATCCTCCTTTGTGTTTGCAGAACAAAGAAATTCATACAGGTTTGGAACTACCTGAGGGTGAGTAAATGAAATACTATTTAAAAATATTTTGGGTGAAATCTTCTTTTAAGTGGTACCTATTTTATTTATGCAATAAATACTAGATGTTGTGCTATAGCAGGGGTGTCCGAACCTGTTCCTGGATGGTCACTGCCCTGCAGAGTTATTAATGTCACCTGAACCTGTTCCAAAAAAATTTGGGGTCAGTAAGATATTTAAAGGTTTTTTAAAGATGTTTCTTCTGCTCATGAAGACTGCATTTATTAGATTAAAAATACAAAAAAACTTTAATATTGTGAAATATTATTTTATTATAAAATAACTGATTTCTGTGTGAATATATTTAAAAATGTAAATTATTCCTGTGATACAAAGCATCATTACTCCAGTCTTCAGTGTCACATGATCCTTTCAGAAATCATTCTAATATGCTGAATTTTTTTAATCAGTGATGGAAACAGTTGAGCTGCGTAATAGTTTTTTATTTTATTTTATTTTTTTAGGATTTTTATCATTAAAATATTAAAAAGAGAAGCATTTATTTAAAATGGATAATAATGTTCAGAACTACTGTTATAGTAGTTTTCTATTCAGCACATTTTTATTATTCTTTCTTTGAAAGAAATGAATACTTTTATTAACAAAGGATCTTTTAAATGAACAAAAAAGCCATAGCATAGATTTACATTTGAGAAATGTTTTATATTTGGTAAAAAATTACGTTTTTAATTGTTATTCATCAAAGAATCCTGAGAAAAAAATCACAGGTTCCAAAAAATATATTTGGCTGCACAACTGTGACAACTCTAGTAATAAATCGGCATATTAGAATGATTTCACTGGAGTAATGATGCTTTGTATCACAGGAATAAATTACATTTTACAATATATTTACACAGAAAACAGTTATTTTACAATATTACAGTATTTTCTGGATTTGTAATCTAATAAATGCAGTCTTGATTTTGAACGGTAGAGTGAATTTAATTAAGTCCACACTTTTATGCCATTAACCCTTGCAGATACTTCTAGCCAAGCATGTTTGGAACAGGTTGGACCAGGAGTCCTCAAATAGCCAAATGTGGACCCTAACTTAATTCCAACTGGACTGCAAAACATAATGACACTTATGTAGCACTTTTTTTTTACGGTTACACGTTTTAAAGTGAGCATGCAAAACATCAAAAAAATAGAGATGTACACACATACAGTATATACATATTGTAAAAATAGCTAAAATATATAAACTACTTATGTGGATAAAGAGTTAGGAGAAGGAAGCAGGTACTCACTCAGTTTACCGACAGCTCCTATGTAAGGACTGATTGTGTAATTAACGTTAAATGGTTTCACTTATAAACTGTTTCGCTTTCATTTACAGCATTTTTGCAGGATTTCCTGAAATTATGGCACACAAAATAAGACACTTTTTTTTGTAAAAGAATACCGTTATAATTCAATTGTCAATAATTTATCAATGCTTATATTGCTGCAGATCTTGTTTCAATGTATTTTCACATTATTTACAGTAAGTTTAAAATGTGTCCCACGTGATTTCAGATATGTTGTAATTTGTACAAGTCTGGGCCTGGATGCAACCCAGTTTCAGCCAGGGACTTTCCAGTTTTTTTACAGAAAAGAACAAAAATGATACCTATACAGAACAACGGCCATTATGCAAAACAGAGTAAATAAGTTAGATTGGAAAGTTTAAGATAGTTTCCATGAAAAAGAAGTGATTAGAGTTCACATCATCCATCTGGTTAACAAAAGTGTTGTGCTAAATCTATAACAGATATATAGAACTTTGTGATTCATTACTTCTTTTGATTTTTAATCATATGTCCATAGTAGGCACAGCTGAAAAGTCAAATATATCAAATGAATAGCAGACAACAGCATGGATTATGCTCTCATAACACTGAATAAAAACGTGTTCGTATCATTTTTGCTTTTGCCTCAGGTGGTCATTAACTGAGTAAAAAAAACATTGACAATTCAAACTGTGTGTGTATTAAAGAAAGAGCATGTGTGAACTGTCAAGTGTCACGGGAAAACAGTACTTTTAAATGGACAGCATAAGTACCTGATGCACTGCTAACAGTTATTTCACACTATAGTGTAACACACATGCTTTGTGTGTGTGTGTGTGTGTGTGTGTGGAGAGAGGAAGTGGGTTAGAGATCACAATACCTCACAAAATTGTTTTCTTTCATCTAGTCATCTGGTTCCTGTGAATGACCGTCTAGCAGATGAGATCTTTGCTGGGGATGTCTCTGGGGCTCTGCTGACATTTAGGGCTGTAGGTCATGTGCTGCTTCACCATCTAGACTGGATACAAACTGGATCTGCAGTCTATTCTGTGAAACTTATTCCTCATTGTTTTTATTTTTATGCATTACTTGTGTATGTTTCTGTACAGCTTCTTTGGTCATTAAAAAAAAAAAAAATCATGCATACAAAATAGTTTAAAATCCAATTTAATACATACAGATATTGTAGTCTCCATCTTATATTTTGCCCAGCACCTCAATAAAAAAAATCAGATGACAGCAATAACAATTTATTTAAATAATAATAGTTTAATAATAATAACAATAATATAAAGCTATAAAGTGGCTGTTTGTATGATAGTGTATGTGAGCTGCAAAAAAAATCAATACAAAAAATTCTAGTAATGATGTAATGAAGCAGTTTGTGTTTAAAGTTAAGAAGCAAACATACTAGAGCAATTTTTTTCTTTGAAAAAAGGACATTTGTGTGTATCTTTTCAATTCTGCAGGTTGTTGCATTACATCTCTAATTTCAGTTTCAATTTAAAGTAAAAAGTTAACTTCTGCTAAGTGATTGTCTCTTTCACTTTCCTCTTGATTTGAGTGTATAGTGCATATTTAAGGTAACAATGCAATACATAATATATTTTTAAAAGCACTGATGTTCATATAACTGTGAATAATTAATGGAACAAATTACTTGGTTTACACTATCAGTACAGAAAATAATCCAATGCACCACTGTCCCTTTATGATGGGCTAAAGTATTGGCTCCAAAGTGTGTCAGCCCACCAAAACAAAGCCCTATGTCAAATGGCCAGTCCGCCCCTGGAGAACACCTTCTCATCCTATATTTATTTAAAACTTTTTTTAACCCTTAACACTGTAATCTACTTGACAGTCAAATAGGACAGTCACAAGCATCCAAAATATCTTAAATTGTTTTCCGAGAACAAACAAAGCTTTTATGGGTTTGGAACGACATGGGGGTATTGATGATTACTGACAGCATTTTCATTTTGGGATGGAGTATCTCTTTAAAAAACAGATGACAGTGATTAAAACTATTACATTTGACCCTTGTGCAAGGCAACAAACCCCCCATGTGACTGGGTTAAATACAGATCACAACTCTGAGTACGGGTCACCATACTTGTCAGCGTGTCACTCAGGCGCGTAGCCAGTAATGGGCCAGGGCGGCACTGGCCCGCCCACATTACTCCCTGGCCCACCCAGGCAAGTTTG
>JAUCNO010000794.1:3549251-3561059 GCA_032353835.1 Enteromius viviparus
CATAACTCCTCACGATTCCCTTCATGTGTACGATGCCCGGGTGAGAATCATGCAGCATAGCCAGTACCTCCCTCCGCACCGAGCTAGGAACAACCACACGACTTTCCAAAAGCACACAATTCTTATGCGCGGAGAGCTCATGACTGCGCGAGCTAAATGGCGTAAACCAGCTATCAGGTGACTCAGCCGGCCACCCATGTACCTAACGTAGCACCCATGATATGACAGGGTCCTAAGTGTACAGCTGGCAATTTTTTCGGCATGCATGGGTGCATCTGGGACCATTTCCAGTAATAATACCTCCAGTGGTGGAGGTATAACAGCGTCAGGTAGAGGTAAGCGATTCAGGGCATCAGCATTTTCCATTTGCTTTCCAGGTCTATAGCACAACTCATAATCGTAAGCTCCCATGATCAAACTCCAACACATAGAATAACTGGCATGGGCTTGGAATGGTGCAAGAGTCCAAGTCCAAATCATGAAATGGCGGCATGCTAGATAGTGGTGGAACTTTCAGACAGCAAAAACTACCGCCAATGCTTCCTTATTGATCTGGGCATAATTTCGCTCCGTGGTGGTCATTGTTCTGGAGGCAAAGCAAATGGGCCTTTCCTGGCCATCACGCTCCAAGTGAAACAATAAAGCCCAGAGACCATAGGGTGAAGCATCGCAAACCACTGCTAGGGGTTATCTGTTTGCCTTATCTGTTTGCAGCAACTGCCTGAGCATACGCCATCATATGCTTTGCTTCCCACCTCCAAGGGACGGACTGGTCCAGGAGATGATGCAAAGGTTCCAGGAGGGTGGCCTTGTTAGGGAGAAAACAGCTGTAAAAACCCCAAGAATGCCTGAAGTTCTGTCTTGTTCCGTGGAGTTGGCGCCTGTTGGATAGCGTCCACTTTTTCATCAGGTTGGTTTAATGCCATCCTTATCCACATGAAATCCCAAGAATTCCATTTGGTGCGCTGCAAAGATACTATTCTCTTTTTTTAGTCGTAACCTCGCTTCCGCGAAACACTTACAGCCCTTAGCCGTGCATTGTATTTCTCCATGGTCTTGCCTGAAATTAGGATGTCGTCCAGGTACGATTGGACACCTGGCATGCCTGCGAGCAAGGTATCCATAAATATTTGAAATATTGACACAGCTGTTGACACCCCAAACTGTAAATGTCGAGCCCGGGAAAAGTCCACAATGAGTGTTAATAGTCAGTAAGTCGGCTGATTCGTCATCCAATGGGAGCTGCTGATAAGCTTTTTTCAAATCCAGTTTTGTGAAAACTACTCCTCCTGCCAGTTTTGAGAACAACTCCAACAGATGCTGTGGGAATGGGGTACACATCAGACTTAACAGCTGTGTTAACGGTACAGCAGTAATCACCACAAATCCTCAGACCCCCATCCTTTTTTGCTACAGCCACTATAGGTGTGGCCCACTTTGCATGCCGCACTGGTTCAAAAATCCCTTAGGGCACTAATTTATCCAGCTCTTCATCGAGCTGTGGCCGTAAAGCAAAGGGAACTGGACGGGCTTTGAAAAAATGTGGCGTCACCATGGAATCAATGTCAATTTTGCAATCTGCAAACCCCGATGTCCTGATCTTCCTCCTCATATTCAGTCAGTATTTCCTCCATGGCCTGAAACTGCACTCTGTGCACCCATTCAACTGATATCCCAAGGGCATCAAACCAGTCTCGTCCCAGCAGACTAGTGCCCTGGCCCCCGATAATGAACAAAGGCAGTGTGTTTTGTGTCCCCTTGAACAGCACTTCCACAAATATACTCCGTTTTACTTCCAAAGTTGCTTGCGACCACTGCTTTAACACTCTGCTGTCTGCATGCATTTCAGGGGGTTGAGAGGGCCACTGTGAGTGATAAGTATGCTCACTAATCAATCAATCGACATGACTGCAGCTTTTACTTATCTGCACACAATCGGTCCGAATCCGCTCGTCGCCAGTGTAGGATACTTGAATGACGGGAGACTGCTGTGTTCGGAAACTCTTTTACTTACTAGATGCAGCACAGAACAGAACATACAACTTTGGCCAGCACCTCATGTAAAGTCTTAAAACTTCCCCTTCCCCCGTGGGTTCCTTACTTGCCCCTCCCCGTCTTTGCTTTCTTAAAGGGGCTTCGTTTAATGCAACATATACAGTATATATATATATAGTCAAAACACTACAGTTTGCATTCACACGAATTTTATTCACAAAATCAAAAATCTAGTTAGCATTAAGAAAAAACTTGAGCTTGTTAGTTAAATGATGAAAGTTCTAGTTAATCTTTATTTTTATATGTTTAAATGCTATGAAAACGAGTGCTTAGCAAAAATGTGACGTTTTAAATGTTCAGAATGTGAACTCTTGACCTGCCATAATCCAGTGTTTAAATGGACATTTCTGTTAATCGGATTAATTCCACACTAATTTGATTCTGCCAGTGATGAAAGTGCGAGAAATGCTGATCACTGGATCTCAATTAGAAATAAGTTACCCACACAATTTCAAACAGTTTACTAATACAACTCAGTGTACTTAAAAATGACCTCAAAAGACTTGGCAACCCTTAAAATGTCTGAACAAATAAACCAGCAAAGCAAGCAGATGAGTCAGTGGCACTCTTTACCTCGAAAACATAGATGAGCTATGAATATTGTATAAATCTTCTCATGCTGCAGCAGACGGAGGTTTTAGAGGGTAAAAGGCCAGAAATTGAGGAAATCCAGATTCTGCATAATAACCTTTTGAGTCAAACTGCTTGCTAATCTGAGTCACAAATGTTTATACGACACCCCAAAGAAGAATGCAGAAAGACTGGGAAAATGATGGAGAACAATTTGTCAACAGTGTAGGTCTTATATGCATTTCACATATAAAGTAACTATATATAACTGGATAACATTAGCCTTTTTATTTAACGTTTTGTCTATTAGACAACCTGGAAAACCAGATTTTACAGGCAAAATTCATAGATGCAGATGGCTTTAAAAAAAAGATAGAACATGTTTGGCCGCATTTGATCAAAAATGCCAAATATTGTAAATTATTACCATTTTAAAATAATAATTATTTCTGTGATGCAAAGCAGAACTTTCTATTTCGTTACTCCAGTCTTCAGTGTCACATGATGCTTCAGAAATCATTCTAATATGATTTGAAACATTTATCAATGTTAAATAGTTACACTGCTTTTTTGATGACTAGACAGTGTGAGATTTTTTCACAAAATCTTTTGTAACATTATAAATGTCTTTACTTTTATCATTTAATTCATCTTTGCTGATTAAAAGTTTTAATTCCTAAAAAAAATATATTGACCTCAACCTTTCGAATGTAGTATATGAAAATCGAAATTTTGAAATATGAAAAAATACAACCAAATAGCTATTTTTCCTCCCTGGAGTAAGATACAACAATCGGTCTGATAAGAAAGTAAACAGGGATCAGTTAGATTTCGGTTTGGAAATGTTTTTGAATGTCTTTTTTTAATTTATTTTTTTAAGTACATGTCTTTCTCACTGAATTAAACTCTACGCTACTTTATGCGTTCGTAATGCTCCACTCTTTTTTGTTTCTTGGCCAAACCCTAAACTACAATCTGTTGAACAATTTTAGGTTATGCCTAAATTGGTAAATGCATGTTATTTATTCATCCATTTCTCATCTCCCTGAAGATTCATTCTGATGAGCTTCCAGTTTCAGAGTTATTGCTTTAAAGTTTCTGCTGCTCCAGTTTTAGAGATAAAGCAATCAAACATATACATTTTTACACACACTCACTCTCAACACACTCATTCGTGCTGATTTTAAAAGTACATTATTTCATTTATATGCGTGTATATTTAATGTCAGACCAGTTAAGGTTTACATTCTATTTATGTGAGTATTCTCTCAAGGCAGGGTTATTTCATTGTCATTTGTAACCTGGTGTTATTTTTGCGCTGACTGATTGAAGTACTTATTTCAGCAGCAGAGAATGTGGAGCGTTTATATTCATAGGGTTTTATTTTAATTTCAAATAAATAGGCAACAGATGCAGGGAAATTGCATTTCTTATTGTTCTGTGCCTCCAATGACACTATTTAGAAATGCTCTAAATGGAGCAGGTGGCCAGTTTTATGCATGTGTGTGTGAAAGGCAGAGAATGCTCCTTGAAAATGTATTTTCCAGTCTTCTGGCTCGACATCCCGTGGGTCAAGGCAGGACAGAGTTCTCAAAGCAATGAAAAATATTTAGTGTGCCTGGGGGAGTATATGGTCCGTCTTGTTACATAATGCTGTAAAAGCCTTTGGGGAACAAGCAGTCGACCCTTTAGCTGGTAGTAGCAGGCCTTATTAAACCACACTGTGGTTAGTGAACCTTGACAGAGACTCTTTCACCACAGAATAAAGTGAACATGATACACACCAACCATAAAAGTGACTTTTGGTAGTTGTTAAAGATCACTATTTCATTCCATCTCTCCCACCATAACAAGACCAATCTAAACACAACATAACAAGCATCCAGTGATCAAAATAAAGAGCCCAACACTTGTGAGAAATGAACTTTTTCTTCTCAATACATAAGCAATGTGAAGTCTTCTACCTCGATAGGAGAGAAAAGTTACTTGCATTACTTACTTGGAAAAAGTAATTCCAACAAAGTCCCATGACCAATCCGTATGTATTTGTACGAAGTGGAAATTTGTGTTAATTCTTACGACCTCACGATTTGTCTAAACCCCAGTGACGGGTAGGTTTAGGAGCGGGTTAGGTGTAGGTCATTCGTACAAATTCGTATGAATTGGCAACTCTTAAAATATGTAAGATTTTGCAATTAGCCACCCAATAAAATATCCAAATTGCTTTTTAAATTTGCCTTTTATAAAATTTAAATTAATGCGTTAGAAAACTACTACTTTGAAAAAGACTTGTAATTGTTTGTTGTAATTTGTTGTGCTTGTATTTAAGTTCTACCAACACTGTGTCACGCCCAGCTGGAGCTGCCAGCTAAAGACTGTTGATGGCACTCCAGCTCTCTAAGAACTTTTTTTTTTGTCTGTTTCCACATCCAGACTCCATTTCCCAGTATGCACCTCTCCCCACAGCTGTTTCTAGTTTCATTCATTCAATCAGTCCCACCTGTAAAAAATACCAGTCTGTTTGTTTGTCTAGTCACAGATCATTGTTTCTGTGCTTACCGTCAACTTTGTGTATTCGTTCGTGTTCCAGTTCCCTGTTTTCAAGTCTGTTGGAATTACTCGTCTACCGACCTTTTGCCTGTTCCCGGATCTTCGTCTTGCTTTATCGCCTGGACTCAGTTTACCGGTATTTTACCTTTGCTTTGTTTATACGTTTACCCTATTGTCTATGCCTCTTCTGCCTCCGTTTACCGGCGCTCGGTCTTGTCTGTCTTACTATGAGTTTAATAAACAGTTTTACATATGAACCCGTACGTCTCCACGTCCCTCAATCGTAACACACTGGATATGTGTGTATGTATTTGTTTCGTGTGTTTGACTGGTGTCACAGCTAATGTTATATATTTGCTGAGTTTATTCCTAAAATATCATTTTTTCAGAATTATATTGAATTTGACAGTAAAAGTTCTCATAGCTGACCGATAATTTATTATATATAAACACATTTTGTTAGAAAGTGAAAACAGGACATATTTTGTTTGATGTTATTTTATTATGGTTGATTGGTCAGTGCTTTCATCACAAACAAGAAAATGAAAATCATGAAATAAAAAATGATATATTTATTATATAAGTTAAGTATATTAACTTCTTTTCAGTTCTGCTTTTGTTCTAGTTTTAGCAGTTTTTTTTTCTCAGTTTTGAAATTAATTTAAATATAGAAAAAACACATTGTTTAAAAGTTTTTTCTGTTTTTTTACTCGGAAACTTAAAAAAAAAAAAAAAACCCGAAAAAGTAGCAATATTTTGAAATATTATTACCATTCAAAATAACTTTCTATTTAAATCAATATGTATACAGTATACACACACACACACGCTCTCACACACACACGCATAAAATTTATAATATAAATATGTATATATTTCTATAATTTATATTATAAATAAATATATTAAATGTATATTTTTCTTAAATATATACATGCATGTATATGCATCGTGATCCTTGCCCAGCACTAATATTTAAAACATAAAATGTTTTTTGCTTTTGTATGATAAGCTATTTTAGTCCCATGCAAAAGCAATTAAGAACCATCAGTGTGTTGACCGCTTAAACCAGCAAAGCTCTGAATGGGCAAGTTCAACAAGCCATCCATTTCTTTGAAAAATCTCATTGCTATCTTCAACATGATGTACTGCTGTTACACCTGTGGCAGAGCCATCTGTCACTCTGTTGTCTCTCTAGAGCTCTAAGGTGCGTGCCTGCAGAGTGACCTGTGTCTATTAATACATTTGGTGACTGTGTGATGTTTGTATTCGGGCGCATTAGGGGGTCATTTCTTTCATATTATTTGTTTCCTCCTTGTGTTCAGGGGCCAATTCCTTGTGCCACCTGGGAGGGGGAAATTAATATGTCGTATGGGCAGGAGAACATTGCATTCATATATATGAATGCATAGGTTGGTTGATTGTAATAGCTGTGGGGCCCGAACCATCCCCAATAAAGTCTGTTGTGCCAAAACGGCCCTACTGTTCGCATTTGATTAGGTGAGGACAGAACAGCTCTGACGTCTGAAACCCTGTCATTTTATTTTCACAATATGTTCTCCTGCGTTAGATAGCGGAAGGCGGTTGTTATTGACGAAATTGTTTTCCACATACTCTGGCCTCCACAAATATGGGCAATCATGGCTGCAGTTAGCATTAGTCATTGCACGAAAAGCAGTATGGGGACGGCTTTTCTCCTCATTACTATAAGAACAGGTCAGGAGGTCACTTCCCTCTCCGAACTGAAATAGGGATGTGCATATAATCACTTCCTATTTCAATTACATTCTTAATTCATCAGCTCCACTTGGAAAAAGCACCAAGAAGTCAATTAGCTATAGCTAGCATGATTAGAGGCGTGTGTCCTGGGTAGGCTTTAAATGTTTTTTCAAAACAACATGCTGGATAGAATGACCCTTTGGTCCGTGTAGTTAGCTTCATTGCCTCAAATTACTTTTTTTTTTTTTCCCTTTTTTTTTCTATCAATGGCTGCCTTAAAGTTGCCGTCTGGATTTAAATGAGCAAAAACTGATTAAGTTAATTGACGTTCGGTCTGTAACACAGTTAGCTATAAAATAAATGTCTCAGAGAGCAGAATCTCTCATAGGAGGAAGCTCTACAATCTGTGAAAGAGTGTGTAACTTTAATAACAATGTTAAATTGCAAAGGCTTTGCAAATCTCATCATCTGCAGTATGTAACAACATCAAAAAATTCTGAGAAACCTGTGTGCAAGGGACAATGCCGAAGACCTTTGATGGATGCCTGTGACCTTCAGATGACAGTGCATCACTGTACTTGACATTACTAAATGGGCCCAGGAATCCTTCCAGAAACCAGGGTCTGTCGGTAAACACAATCTCACGTGCCATCTGCAGATGCCAACTAAACTCTAGCATGCAAAAAGAAGCCATGGAAATGTGTAAGTGCATGCAGTATAGTCAGCTTGCATCTTGACATACAATGACATAGCTTTGCTAACTCTTCAGCAGCTGGAAACCTATGTTAGACAAGAATGGGACCAGGGTTGCGTTCTCCGATAATGTTGTCTCTTAGCATGCTATGAAGACTCAAAAGGTACACCTTAACTACAGTTATACCTTTCCTATGTGTGTTCTCCGAACTTTACCTTAGGATGTTGCTTAAGGTAAACCTTCTTAAGTGCGACTTTTGCAGGTGCTGTCCATAGTAGAGGTGCTGAATAGGTTGATATTGATGGCTCGATAATCGATTGTGCGCTCTTTCCTTCACAGCGGTATAGGTAAAAGTATTGAGAAAACAATGTTCTTTATAAAGAAGCATTTTAAAAATAGTACAAACTGCATTTATCGGGGCTTTTGAGGAAGTCCTGACCCTAACACCACTGAAAGGTGGAACAGGATTCTCTGGCGGCCAAACAAATTATTCCTCATGTTCACTCAACCACTGTTTCACAATTTGGGTCAAGTGAATCTTGCCGTTGTCATCTTAGAATATGTAAAGTTGTCTTTTTGGAAAATTAAACACACAGCGCAACCAGAGTAGACCAATTCATGAATAAATACAGTGTTTTTCTGTTTGTTCATGAATTAGAAAATTACTGCTTCTTTTCTAACTCAGAGATTTTCTGAGAAATCCAATTCATCCAAATGTTAGGGGTTGCTATATTATTTTCCACAACACTTCTACTTCTTTGAGTCAAACATTTTGAGTCCCAAATTATTTTTTGGTCCGATTCATCAACTATGACTTTAGCCTCAAACTCCTTTGTTTGCTGCATTAACAGTTAGTTAGTAAGACAGCTGTTAGGTTTAGGTATTGGGTTGCATTAGGGATGAAGAATACGGTCATGCAGAATATAAGCACTAATAAACAGCCAATATATTAATAGGCATGCTAATAAGAAACTAGTTAATTGTGAAAATTGGTAATAAACAAGTGCTGGGTTAAATACTACCCAGTTTTTGCTAACATAGGGACAAACCCAGCATTTGTGTTTCTACCCAGAAGGTTGGGTTAAACGTTTAACCTAACTGCTGGGTTAAAACCCAATTGCCGGATTTGTCCAAATCTTACCCAGCACTGGGTTGTATTTAACTCAGCTCTTAAAATCTTTGTTTTCCCAGGTTGGATTCTATAACATCCACATACAGATACTTTATTATCGTAATAATTACTTTGGTATTTGGTATTTCTGTTTGATGTTTGATGTTCCAATTCAAAGGTTTTTGTTGCTCTTAAACTTGATACACAAAACCTTGTATCTTGTATGTACTAATCAGAGACATACTCTTACAAGCCCAGGGATATTAATATAATATCTGTTAATGTGATTAATAGACAGTATCTTGCTGTCCTTGATATTGAAATTCATTTATTTAAAGTTATTAACAAAATTGATGATTAATGACTTACTTGGATAATGCAGCTGTTTTGCATATTCATGGACACAAATGTGACTATCATAATCAAGAACTATGTATGGATGCTTACTTTGGTGTTGCTACCTCTCATGGTCCTCATGCCACCCCCTTCCCACCCTATAAATAATTTTCTAGATCCACCCCATAAGCAAGACGCTCACTGTGAACAGGCCCAAGCACTTCAGAAATAGCAACATAATGACAGGAGATCAGGATCTGCCAAATAAGCTATGGCATCTAGGAATGGATCTTTATAGAAGTAAAATAGAAGGCATCCAAACTTATACTTTCACGCAGGGTGTGTACTTTCTTATAGACTGATTTCCAGTGGCAAGAAATAAATATGCAAGCACATGGGCACTATAAAAAGACAAAAGATTTAACTGAAATTAATAAAAAAGTGCTGACTAGTACCTGCTTACATGTCACCCAATCCACAAACTCATATTTTAAAAACTACTTTAGAATTTGTGTTTTACTATGCTTCATTACTTTAGACTTTAATTTCAGATTGCTATATTTAAGTAATGAAATTAATTACATTTAGTGGATTACATAATGGCATATTATTCATACATAAGTGAATTATTAAAATGAAATTGATTCGCACAAAATAGTTTTTATTTTTACAGTTTTCTTTCTACAACCACATGTATATTTAGAATACAATGTGACTTTTTTATATTTTAGTAATTACAGTGTTATTTTCTCATCATGCAGTAATAACATGGTAATAACATAATAATAGGTTGTTTTTTTTATTCATATTTATTCATACAGCAACATCAGAGGTAAAAGGTGACGTATAACGAAAATCGAAATTGTTCTAAAATTGGGTCCCCAATGCATCTACCAACCAAGGAAACATGAAAAGATTAACCCAGTAATTTGGTAATCTGTTATCAGTAATCTGTAAATTTCTATTCAATGGTGTACCAGTTCAAATATTATCAGTAATTTATTAAAAGGCTCAGAGTCAGGATAACAACAGTCAATCGCCGGCAGACACCGTAGAAGAGGCACAAGCAGAGACAGAGTCGTAAACAAGAATCGAAATACCGAAAGGTCGAAATACCGTTAAACAGGGTCCTTGGGGAAAAGCAGAGGGGAAGTCCGGGTCCAGGCAGAAATCGTAAACAGATAATCCAATAGAACAGCGAGATACTTGGAACACGAATGAATGTAACAACTATCAACAAACCATGCTAGAAGCTAAACAAACGCAGGTGTTCTAACATTTTGTGCTACCCGTCAGATTTTCCTACCCAGGCTTAATGCGCATGCGCACATCAATATTGCATTCTTTTTTCTCACCCTGTAAAACAATATTTAATGCATGTTTATTACTGTAAGGGTAGGTTTAGGGTTGGGTTAGTTGTATGCATTAATAAAACAAAAAATAATAGGTAGGAAAAAATATTTATTGTTGGTTTCCAGTAGCTGTATACATTATAGTCAAAACCGCGAATATAACTCATGATTACTATATTTGCATTACTGTAAGGGTAGATTTAGTGTTGAGGTAGGTGTACACACAAAAAAAACACAAAATTAGTCATTTTTAATTTGTAAAACCTATTTTTCAATCTGACAGAACACCGGCTTATATGCCGGTGGATATCCGGGTGGAAGTGAACTGAGCTGTGCCAATGATTTCAACATAAAAGTTCTAGTTAGATCATACAGAAAAGAGTACATGAAATCATAATAAAAGTCCAGGAGTAAAAAACAGGGAAACACACACAACAGAAGTCCTGGGCCCTGGAGTGCCCTCCAGTGGTCTGAATGGGCACATCCAGCTAACGTTACACCGCTAAACAGTTTTTTTCTGAGATATTATCAGGAAACATGGTGTTAGCTTTCACTGTTAAACTGATGATACTCAGCTATATATTTCTTCTCAGCCAGGTGAAACGCACCAAAACGGAATGCAAGATATAAAAAATTGAATGTCAAGTAACTTCTTGCTGTTAAATTCTAACTAGTGCTGCACGATTAATCATATCGCAATCACAATGTTAGCCTATGCAATTACATTACAGCAAATGTTGCGATTATATAAAAAAAACAAATGCATTTGTGGACGTAACAAGACATTCATTCTTGCGTTCACACCAGACATGAATGAAGCTTTAAGCGCAAGTCATTTACATGTTAAGTCAATGCAAAGACACAATTAGACATCCTTCAGTGTGAATCATGGAGTTAAGCGGAGGGATTTTACTACACGCATAAGCAGCGCGAAAGCGGCGTGTATGCAGAGCATGATCAGCGTGCGCCAATTGTGCTTTCATACTGGCAGCTTGAACTGCAGTGCAATTTAATTTTGTACACTTTCGTTTTAATTTGTTGTTGCTAGATGCACTATATACTGTATGTCAGTTGAGAAATACAGATTTCAGCATTATTAGTAATCTGTCTGTGCATTTTCCTTTATAACAAGCAAGTTGAGTCCAACCACTTATATATCGTATCGCAATCGCAATTTTGACCTTAATAACCCCAATGTGACATTTTTCCCAAATCGTGCAACGCCATAATTCTGACAAAACAGAGGTGTTAATTATCAGACCTAAAAACCACACAGGTAATAATCTAGAAGACTGTCTAACACTTGATGGTTGCTCTGTTAGTTCTTCTTCATCAGTTAGGAATCTAGGTGTGCTGTTTGATAGCAATCTTTCATTTGAAAGCCATGTTTCTAGTATCTGTAAAACTGCATTTTTCCATCT
>JAUCNO010000794.1:3575582-3605865 GCA_032353835.1 Enteromius viviparus
AATGTATTACAACAATATAATACAATAATACAACAAAAAATAAAATAAAAATATTTACATAGGCCTACCTGAAATGCAGAAAGTGCTTCCCAATAGTGGCCTATAATAAATATTGTTATCTCAAGAGACATATAAACGCCACATATAAATGTAAGCAATAAACATTAGATTTAAACGTATTGAGTTATTATCCTTTAACTGTTACCCGTTTCATTTATCTTGAGATGGAATTAAAGTTCTTGTTAATAATAACCATATATATTCATAACATCTCAAATAAAAATATATTTTATTATCTTATTTAATCCACAGACAATAACAAACTGTGCAGATTGTCGGTGGTTTTTCTGGCGTCTTTCACAATCCAGATTTAATTCACAATTCTTAAAAATAAAATAAAATAAACTTTTTGCTGGTTCATATACGACTGAAAGACTCAGCAACTGTTGTTACAAATACCTACCCTGTTACCAGTAAAATATAAATCAATATTTTAAAACCAAAATATAAAATACTTAATTTTTTTTACAATATAACAAACACGTTTAACCGCTGAACCAAGCTTTAGCCATGAGAGATGATCCAGCCAATCCAACCGAGAGGGCGGCTCGTTCATTTAACAGCTGTCACTGTTGTCCAATCAGCGTTCGCAGAATTCGGGACCTGTGGTTTACTGACCAATCAACGCGCAAACCAATCCGCTTTCCGTGACGTGTTCTGAGGCAGTCTGAAAGCTCTGGCGGGAAACAACGTTGTTTGTATTGTCTCTCAGTTTAAGTTACGGGTTTCGCAAAATTATATTTGTTTTACGTCTGTGCTTTACTTCAGGTCATATTTTGAATTATTTTTCCTTTTAATTTGGGAGGAGAGACAACCTAGTCTTTTCCCGCTTTAACAGTATACTCTACGTATCGGACTAATAACAGTTAGCTCGCAAGCTAAGAAGTGAAGCCAAACCTTCAAAGAGTTTTACTCAAAACGTCTGTGGAGTATTTACATTTGTTCTCGGTTTTTCGGTCTTGCGTTGTTTTTGGGGGTAAATTGTGTCAATTTCCTTGTTACTACAGTAACGTTAGAGCTATGGCAAAAGTGCAAGTGCTAAATGTAGCTGTCCTGGACAACCCGAGTCGATTTGGAAACCCGTTTCAATTCGAAATTACGTTTGAGTGCATGGAGGATCTTCCCGAGGGTGAGCATTAACGTTTCATTTAGTTTTCATTTATTTCTCCTCATTCATTAGCTTGCTAGCTAACGCGCTAACTGCTCCAGATGACGTCAGAATGGCGGGTGATTGAAGCGTGCGAGGAAGCTGAGCTGTTCGTGCGTCATTTTTAATTTATTCCTGAGAGGCAGCGCTGCATTTTCAGTATCATTACTCCAGTCTTAAGTGTCATACCCTTTAGAAAACATCCTAATATGCTGATTTGCTGCTCAATAAACAATTTTATATATATATTGATATTGATGAATGTTCAAAAGAGTAGCATTTATTTTACATATTAACGTTACATGCAACTGAAGTTAATGCATCGTTGCTGAATAAAAGTATTAATTTCTTTGTTTTTAACTGGACTTAACGATCTTATGCATTTGGTTTTCCACAAATAAATTTTGCTGTAAAATAAACTATTTTCCAATATTGATAAAAAGACTTCTTACAAAAACATAAAAAATCTTAATTATTCAAAACCTTTGGCAGGAGTGTATGTCGTAGTGAGGTAATTGAGGAAAAAATAGTTGTAATTCTACATTATGTGGGACAGTCTGATTGTTGGCATAAACATGTAATTGTTTTCTCTGTAATAGATCTCGAATGGAAGATTATTTATGTGGGCTCGGCAGAAAGTGAAGAGTACGATCAGACTCTTGACTCCGTCCTGGTTGGTCCAGTTCCTGCAGGCCGACATATGTTTGTGTTTCAGGTGAGATCGTAACAAAAGATTATCATTACCACCAGTAAAAACTCTTTAAATATATTATAGTAAAATTATACTTTGTCAATAACACAAATAAGGTATAAATAAGCTGTTGCGTGATCCTTTTTTTCTCAAAAAAACTATAATTGAGATTATTTGTAAAGATTACATGTTGTCACTCTAACTTCCATGTTCACGCAGCAGCAGAATAAAGTTGTTAGTCCTGTATTTGAGTTATTCATACAGCTGCATTCACAGGTTTGGTTATTTATGGGAGTGACAACCACACCTGGAAATTTTCAGGACTCAAAACCGAGGTTCTCTTAAATACAATGAGAGGACTACAGTTAAATGTGAATGAACTGATTTATGTGTCAACCTCCCTAACTCTCTTCAATGCAACACAAAACTATATTTAGCTAGCAGAACGGGAGCGAACACTTTTTGTGTGTTGTGCATTTGAAACTACACTAATGTGGTACTTTTATAGGTGAACTATTTCTGTAATGTTTTTTTTTATTAATTGTACACACAGAAAGCCAATTGCACTTATCCTGCGGTTACACCCAGTTAGAGTCATGCGTGTATTCGAAGTAATACTTTTCTTTTCCTCATTACTTTCTGTTTTGGTATTTTTGTGTTTCATCCCACAGGCGGATGCTGCAAACCCTGCCCTAATACCTGAGAGTGATGCTGTGGGTGTCACTGTTGTTCTGATCACCTGCACATACAGAGGACAGGAGTTCATACGCATTGGCTACTATGTTAACAATGAGTACACAGACACTGAGCTTCGTGAGAATCCACCTCTCAAACCTGACTATGGACAGGTATGTCACCATGCTTCTTAAAGGTTGTGCATCTTCATCCATCTGTGCTCTAGCTATAGAAAATATACACCACACAAAAATGAAACCAAAAAATATCTAATTTTGCACTCACGAGTTCACTATAAATTCACTATGAAAGCAAAATTTGTAAATGGAATGTTGCAGTATTTATGGAAAATGATTTATCCATAAATGTAATCTTTATTATGCTTCTATTTAGCTTGCAATGGCCACTTTTCAATGATCCATCAATCCCTGATAAATGGAAAATAAAAATCCTCACTCACAATGTGGGTATATGTCATAATAGAGAGGAAAAGACTATTGACTTTAATAACAACCGTTTTAGGACCATCAATATCAAGTAGAAAACTGTAACCAATGGCTGCTACATAAACTAATACAAATATGTCAAATTGGTGCAGAATATGTGTGGAGAATTACTGAAACTGCTTTGGAATTTCATTTTGTAAATTTAAATTACAAAAAAAAAATGTGTGTATATAATTTGTATAAAGAAGGTATTACTATATTCATATTTCTTAAATGGTTTGTGTAATTTAATACTAATATACTACTACTAATAATAATCAGCATTATTGTATTGTCATATTGAATGAGTTCCATTGAGTTGCATTTCTTTATTGGTTTCATTTATAAAAAGTAATAAAATAAAAATAACATAATTATTTATTAATTTTTATGACTTTATAGATTTTATACAAGTTTGTTTCTGCCACAGAAAAAAAAACATTGCTGTAGCTGTATTGTATTGCTGTTGTAAGTTTACATCTCACATTTCTGACTTCTCTCAGAATTGCATGAAAAACATCAGATAAAATGTCAATGACCTTTGCTTGTTATTCTTTGGCAGATACAACCTTTCATAAATATTGATTGGATTGCATTAAAAAAGTGAATGTGGCCTGAGGCAACTTGCTAAAATCAATTATAAATAAACATTTTGAAGATGATATATTTTACAACTTTTCCCTTGTGGGTGTTGCATTATTGTCACCTTTTTTCCATCCCTGAAAGTTCAGTGTATTTAAAGCCCTTTTTATCGGCCTGCTTTCAGCTGCAGAGGAACATTCTGGCTTCCAACCCACGAGTAACCAGATTTCACATCAACTGGGAGGGATGTGCTGAGAAAATGGAGGATTCAGAGAACGTGGACCCTGCACCCAACGCCATGCTGCCCCCATCCTGCACTCCGGGGAAAGCACCTCCACTCGGACTGGTGCCAGACAACTCCATGGACTGTTTGTAGTGACGCAGGCTCCTGTGTATAATCCTCACATCTCAAGGCTCATCCGTGAGCTCAGGTCAATCTGGACACTGTGGAGGAGAGGCGGGATTATTCAAACACATCAGAAATAAAACTTTGTTCGGTTTTCTTACAGTCATCACACCTATTCGAAACAAATCAGTGGTGTGCAGAATATGCCAAATCCTCCGGTATGCAATAAACATGTTTGCTTTTCAGTTCGGAACATGAATGGAGAGCTGGTGAGTCACGATTTGGGTATTAAGATGTGCTGCATCTGATGCCATCGACCTTATGATCCAAAACCGATCCTTTCTCAAACCCAAAGGGATGGAGGATCAGCTCAGCAGATAAGATGTCAAATGCATTATTCATTTAACGGACTCCATTAGAAATAATTGTGTAAAAGGTTGCAGTGGACACTATTTTTGTAGGTGGGACTGTATTATATTATGTATATATAAATAAATCTATGTATTTCTTTGTATGCTAGTTCTCAATTAAATAAATGTTTTGTTATACCATAATGGACATTGAAGTTGTTTTACTTTGATTTGCGTTGTGCACAGAGTGGATGCAGCTGTGCTGCCTTTTCATTCATAAAAAAAGCTGTTGTGTTGCATTATGCAGGAGTTCACCATGTTTGGAGCGACACAAGCCGCTTGCTTGTTGCTTGGCAACAAGGACTATTGCAGTATCTGACAAAACCTCAAAGTAGCGTCTTTTTATTCCCTCTCCAAACCCGTGTCCAATTAGCATCCATGTAACGTTGTGGGGTTTGCTCTTCTTTAGGTTATTGCGCGGCATTGTTAATGCATTTGCTATGCACAATCAAAAGCATGTGCATCACAATACCGCGTTTTCCGTTTCCTGCGCGCGGTAAATCCGTTCGTTGAAGCCGAGCAAGCGCGAGTTGCCAAACATGCAATGCATATACCTGCGTATATGACCTCAGTGTGGTTGTTTTGCAGAAGACGGACCTCGGTTTAATATTCCATAGACGTAGGGTGTTCGCGTTTTCAAATTCTGACCAACTTTCTAAAAATAGACCGTCTTGACGTCATACAGCCTATCACGGATTAGTCCAGCGGGAGGGGTTTGCGCGGCCATTTCGCTAACAAACACACCGCGGAGGATCATCAAAGGATTATGAATGAAACCGATTCTGTATTGAGAACGCAAAACACCGCGCCCGCTTACAAAGACGGAACGCGAACAGAGAAACTTGTGTTAATGAAACGAAAATAGATGACGTTATTTGTCAGTTTGCGGGGGTGGGATAAAATCCTGCAGACTGATAGCGTTCGGCCAATCGTCGCTCTCCCTGCGTTGGATCGCTGTGCTCTCCAATCAGCTGCGCGCTCTGCTAGCGCGTCACGAGCGTAACGGCCAATAGGCATCGCGTAGGTCTCACTGAAGCAGGAGTTCCCTGTAGCTGTGGATTGAGGATTAATGGAAGGGGTCTGACTGTCGAATTATGCGAGCTACATAGTGCACACGACCGATTTGCTTTATCAACACAAACAAGCAAACGATTACGCTACCGACAAGGTGCGGCGAAGTCGGCGTGCTGCGACCGGAATCGCGCGCGGACGGTGAAAACAAGGGCTTGTGGCGCTCGAGAGGAAAGTCGAGGGCCTCGCTGAGGGTTAGCAGAGCGAGGAAGAGGAGCGAGAGAAGGAGAAGAAGACGGGCTCTTAGTGCTATTTCAGCGGACCTGACCCGACCCAGGAGAGCTGAGAGACGTTACCGAAGCCGAAGCACTGCAACCAGACAGCTACTGTTAGCTAGCTAGCGCTTTCTCGCTAGCTAGCTAACCGACTAAACCAGCTCCTATCAACCTCCAGACTTTATGTGATCTGACAGCGTACTGTGGTCCACCGAGTTATGATCAGACATAGCTAGTGCAACGGACGCAGAAATCGTATGAGCAGTAAGGGGACGGAGTCTGAAGACAGTTGGCGTCAAGAAAAGTCGATTTAGATCTGTTATACCTGGCCTGCAATCATGGGCAACGCGCCCACCGCCAAGAACAAGGGCAATGAGATGGAGAGCGGTAAGTGCTTGTGTGTTTACTTGAATTAGTCACACTCAGGCTGGTTTTCAAAGCATAGTGAACCGCCTGCCTCAACTGATCTTGGCCATTCATTTTTCATTGAATGAATGACTAACATGATCTGACATCATATTTAAAGGTATAGTTCACCCCAAAATGGCACAACTTTCCATTTACTCGCACTAATGTCCTTGTTAAACATGGTTGACATTCTGCTGTGGAGCTCAAAGGAAGATGACAGCGTCATATTAACTTTCAAAATATGTACAGATATCTGTCTATTCGTAACCTCTCTTGTGCTCTACTGGAGAAAAGTCATAAGATGTGGTGGCTACTAAATATACAAAAAAAAAATCCTTTAAGGATCTCTGGATGCAATATGACGTTCTAATAAAGGCCTGTCCTCTTAAATCACTTTCACTGACTGCTATGAGATATTACAGTTGAATGTGATTGTCATACCCAGGGTGTCCTTGATTGTGACACTGAGAGTAAGTGAAATCAAACAAATCACAAAGCATCATGTGACCCTGAACCACAAAACCAGTCATAACTGTCAACGTCTTAAAAACTGAGATATGTATATCAGCTGATTAAATAAGCTTTCCATTGATGTATGGTTGGTTATGATTGGAGAGAGATTTGAAAATCTGGATTTTGAGGATGCAAAAGAAAATCTGAATATCGAGATAACTGCCTTTAAAGTTGTCCAAATGACTTCCTAAGCAATGCTTATTAATAAATAAAAATTACGTTTTGATATTTACAGTAGGGCATTTACTATATATAATTATGCAACATGATTTTTTATTTATATACTATACGTTTTTAAGGAAAATCAGTCATTTTGACCCATACAATTTATTTTTGACACCCATGCAGCTTATGACTAGTTTTGTGGTCCAGGGTTATATATATTTGTTTTTCACATTCAGATTGTAGACTTCCTCTGCAGCTAATCGTAACCGTTTAATGACCCCATGACAAACATCAATACCTTCTAGATTTAGCGGATATTATAGCTGCTCTAAAACGTCATTTAGTGAAGGATGCAAAAAATATGAAAATGGCTTTGTGCTTTCTGCATGAGAAATGGCTCGGTATTGAATCTAGGGAAGTGTTTTCAAGGATTCTTTTGTGTAAACACTTGAGATTGTCCGGAAGTTTTGGTGGATCTCTCCACCCCTCTTGCAACAATGTTGCACAAGCCGTGAATTTGAGGATACTTTTGTTTGTTGTGACGAATGCATTCATTCTATGTCTTTGTTAAAGCGGGAAAACAAATATAGACATATTACCTTTCTGCAAGAAATAGGTTTCATTTACAGAGACTCAAAACCCGTATGCATTTCTTTCTTTCATGAACATGAAAGTTACTTTGAAGTATGTCCAAGCTGTTCCTTTGCATATAAAGAATGGACACCTAGGGTGTTAGGCTGTACTCCACAGCACTATGAATCTAATCCATACATTTTTGAAGGCTCTGTCACAGCTGTCAGATCTCACTTGTAGTTGCACATGACCCTATATTCAAGCATGCCAAATGAAGACACCAGGCTAGCTTTAACATCACCCAACGCCATTGGTTTTCATGTTGCATTATACTGCCAAGCTTTAATATATTGAAGTGGGAATAACAACTCCGGAAGGCAAGAATTTTGAATAATATTCTTAAAATGGTTCTGTTTGTCAGACCGCGCTATTTTATGGCTTACAATATTGTATATGGTAAGTTGCTTTGCTTGTAAGCTTGAAACTTCTGTAGTATGTAGAGTCCATGAAGTACATACCTACACACAAAAAACTAGAACAAAAATAAAGAATCCAAGGGGGGTGTTTACAGCAATGCCATAAAAGAACCATGTTGGGTTCCTCAAACCTTTCAGTCCACGGTACTTAGAAGAACTTTGTTTCTCAGTGTGAACTTCCGCAAAATGTAGAGTTTCCATGGAACAGATGGAACATTCTTCATGGAGCCACTGCTGCCAACAAAGAACTGTTTGAAATTTGAAGACTCTATCTGTTGGCCTTTGCAAGGAGTCCACATGCTCTTCTGTGGAAAAATATCAAGATTCTAAAGCTTTTGCAAGAAAGAGATGAGCGAAAAAACGTGTTTATAGTTTATTGCATGCTTGCCATGTCCTACTACTGCTGTTATTATCATTATTATTAAAGAACAACACCTTTAAGAGTTAAAACTCTAGCTCTCCAATATGGTGTTTGCTAATTTAGCAGTTGAAACCATAAACTGCCGTTAAACGATTATAAAGTTGCAGGCTTCATAAATGCAGTTTTCTTTGATTCCGTCCCTCAATAAATCGAATTCATCTCTAAGTTAAATAGCCTGATATCCTGAACCTCATAGCACGACGATCATTACATGTTTCATAAATGGAAGCAAGTTCGAGGAACAGCTGAGAAAAGGAGGCCTAATTCAGCAGCCGCAGTGGGTTTCATGAGAAAGGAATCTTTGACCCCAAAGGTCAAACCACCAATAACTGTATTTATGAGGGGGATGTGAGTGAAGAGGACCCGAAACATAAACACAGGCCTGCCATGAGTCTTCAGAGAGCACTTGGGAACCGATGTGAAGAGGAGGAGGAGGAGGTCCGGGCTGGTAAAGTCATGGAGGCGGGGTCATATGATGCAGCCTGTGTGATCCAGCCAGCCTGGAGTGTTGACGCTGAACAGTCTCTTGAACATCATGTGATGACCACTGTTATGAACAAGACCACTTTGTGTGTGGCCTTCTGTCTGCATCTTCAGGCGATGTAATCTCTTTGCTTTCTCTCTTTTACTTTTTTGCAAAAGTTTGCTTCTGCTTTCTTGTGTGAGCAGTGAATCACAGCTTCAGATGTCTCTAGGATAGTCCTTCATTTTAGAAGCACTTTTTGCCTGCAAGGGATGGGTGGCATGCTTTTTTTTTTTTATATACAAAGCAGAAAAGTTTCACCTGGTAGTGAGCAGCAATTCTTACCTTATTACCTCATGTGAGAATGACTGGGTAGCATGAAGTAAACCGCTGTTAAGCGAGGTAGAACTCACTGGGCTAGTTGTTTTGCTGCTTCAATGTAAAATTCGTCTGATATCATAGGCTAGGTATTCAATGGCATCAAACATTAACGCTAAGTCAGAATTGATTCAGAATTTATTGTACTAATATGCCTCTGTTATTATATATACGATGTAATTCTCTGTGAACAATTGTATCTTCTGATGTGTATCCAACACATTTCTACTAAAAAGAGAAAAGTGAATAAGATAAAGCTCATTTAATTACGTTTGCTGGATCATCCAATAATATGCACATTAAAGGTATAAAGATGGGATAATAGATTAGCCTACTTAAAAACTCAAAGCTCAAAATTGATTCCAGAAGAATTGCGCTGCGTTCAGAAAGTCACAAAATCCATCCAAGAATCGATTTATTGTCCCATCCCTATAAAATGATAATTTGGCTGTTTATTTATAGACCCTCCCTTCCATTTAATACATATCTAGATAAATGCATGCATGTGTTTTTTTTCTTCTTTTTTTCATCAAACTATTTATATTCTTAGAGTTAACCCTAAATGATGTTGTAAAGTTCAAGCACGTGTTATTTATCATCTACCCGGCATACAAGTTCTCTGCCATATAATTGATGCACATTTTGTTCCAAAGTCAAAAACCTTTCAAGGCCCCTTTCAAGCCCAGTCTGCACAAGGCGTAGTTGATGTCGGTGAAACAGATATGTGTGAAATGGATCTCAGTGGCATGCTGCTGCTAGAATCTATGTGTGAAGAGTGGATTTCTATTTGCATGTGACTGCATGTCATTTGAATATGCTTGATACATTCAGTTGCAGAAATTGAGCGCTTTTTGTTTTTTTGCGGTGGGTTTTAGCACACCCTCCCCTGGTCGGAATGGGGGGGCTTTATTCACGCCATGCTTCACATCCATATCTGCTCGATCGCCGGTGGACCGCCCTGATCCCCAGAGACAGGTGCTGGATGGCATTCGGGGCCGCTGGCTGGGGAGGGCCGTATTTTATCGTGTGCACGGACAAGAGAGGACGACATGGCAGACAATGCAGCGGATCAGATCAATGTACAACAGTAAGGGTTAACGCCAAGGTGGGCTGTGGTGGAAACAGAAGTCCCTGACTGTTCAAGGAAGCCCACGGGAGGAAACGGGGTGTGTGTGTGTGTGTGCCCAGCCGGCGCAGGAAGGCAAGGAAACGGAGAAGGTTCAGCCCTGCCTGCCCTGAGAGAGGTCAAAATAGAAGAGTCTCCTGCAAGAAGTGGCCCCTTACGTCTGTTTTGTAAAAAGAGTTTGGAGACGCAGCCGTACAAAGTCGGATGCCTCTACGCTGCACTTATTTTCACGGCTGTCTAACATGTCAGCGCTGCAGCGGTTGGCAGAGAGGCTGTTCCAGCGGGCCGGTCCCTGTCTCGGAGACTCGAGCGGTGGGGAGGGCGGCTACTACCAGTCCCAGGACGAGTCAGAGGCCTCTTGCTGGAGTGAGTGACTGACCTGAGGCATTATGTGGGTTAAGGCTGTTGGCACAGTGAGTGTTTGGACACAACTGTTGTAGGCGGAGCTTGGCAAAGGGGGCGGAGACACCTGCATGTCTGAAGGTTTAACCTCCTCATCTGATCTATAGGGAAGGCCTGGCCTGGCTCCAAAATGAGTGTGTGAGATTAACCGCTTATCCTTTTGAATGCTTCACCTTTTAAATATGGATAATATACCTATTAGGTTGAAGCTTGAGCGCTTAAATTCTAGTCGATGTAGGATACAGCTTTTTTTTTGTTTGTTTGTTTTTTTGTTAGATATTTATTTTCCAATTAATGTCATTGTTTTGATTATCTGTCTGAATGTTAATATCACCCATATTGCCTGACCACAATGTATTGATGTTTTTCATAATGGGATCAAAAAGAGATTTGGATTTAGCAGAAACTATGTTGTAAACATAAGTCATGGGTGATATGGAGAACTAGTTTAGATTAGCACCTCTCGCTGTGCTTCATGGTTTGATGTTGGGACTGCCGAGACTCAGATCCTGGGTACAAAGCCCTTTTTATTCATCTTCTAATGTTTGTGCTGTTGCCTGGCGTTGGCTGCGTCATACAGGAGTTCCAGGGAAGCTGCCTTTCTGTCTCCTGGGAAACCTGTCAATGTGTCCCACTTTGTTGGGGTCCCAGTGTTCTGCTGTTCCTGCCAGTCTGAATTACGAAGCAATGCTAACAGCATTACCCGTTCATGCAGCACTTATCCACTCTTTTAAATGACTCCAGACTCTTTGAAAATTTGCCCCACAACATTTGATTTGCTTTTTGACATGTTTTACAGGCATTGTCTTCATGGCATCTGTTAAATCAGTACTATGTTTTTTTTTGGTCTACCGCATTTTCTTTAGTTGACTTCCATGTTTTTAATGTGTCATCGTTAAAGTTCCCACCGGGGCACATGAACATTTGCTTTAAATACACTACCTTTACCAACTCTGTATCCATAAAGTTAGCCTGTGGAAGCTTGCCGAGTGTCTGAGAGCTGAAAGAGATTATACCTAGACTAGAGCAGCACCTATAGTCTTGAGAAATGAGGTCATGGAGGAGGGAGAGACTTACCAAAGGTGTCACTGTCCCTTGAGTCTCCACCTGGCCTGGGTGGCTGAATCTGGCTCAGTCTTTAAATCCATCTGTCCCTGACTCTTCCTGTTTCTCTGCCTTACTCTCCAACTGCCACTGCATTTATTCCCTGAAAGAGACCGAAATGCCATGCCTGGGGCTGCACTGTCTGCAAATGGGTGCTGCTCTCAGATATGTGTGTGTGTGTGTGTGTGTGTGTGTTTTTGTGAACCAGTGGGGCTTTTGCTGTCAATGCACCCCTAGCCGACCCCCTTTGGTGTGCGTCAGAGGGAGCAACAGCAGCCGAGGGCCACACTGATTGATCTGACTAATCAATTGTGGACTCTGTCCACTAAAGGACATTGCCAAGGTTTGAGGGACCAAAGGGGCGCACTTTATGCCGAACCCTAATCCCTCTTCATTTTTGCTGGCACTGGAGACTTTATTACCCTAATTTCTACACTTCTAATACGTTACTATTTCTTTGCTTCTTTTAACTTGCCACACTGTCTGTTTCTTACACATGTTTCTCATTAGATGCAACACTGCTGTTATAGGTTTGGCCCTCCCCTAAGCGACCAGGTCCCTATTTGGATCAATGTAGTGCGTGTGTTTGTGTATGTGCTTGCGTTTTAGGTGTGTGTGTTCCACTTGAGGGTGAGTGGAATGGCACTGTGTACAGAATAAATATTGATACAAACGGAGCATGAGGGGGATTGATTTACCAGGGTGATGTCCGCACAGTGGAGCCGCACAAAGCCAGGGCTTTAGTTCAGCATTCGGCACTCGAGGACGAGCAGGAACCGCACACTGAATCATTGGCCACCCTCGGAGACAAAAGCAGCGTTGGAATCAGACCTGTAGCTCTTAGCTAAAGTGGATGTGAGGGTCAAGCGTGCAAGGACCTCTTAGGAAGAGGCGTAGGGCTATGATCCTGATGCAGTGAAGAAGAGGAGAAGGAGGAACCGTCTCGGCAAGGCCCATGTGTGACCGAAAAAGCTCCAGGAGGCATGGTGGGAAGCGGGAATCTCGTTCTTCAGGAGAATCTCGTTCTTCAGGAGGATCAGTAGAGGGAGGAGGGGGAGGTAGTAGTGGTGGTGGAGGAGGAGTGGAGGGTCCCACGCTCCTAGTGGACGGTAAGGGCAAGGCTAACTTTGTGTGGGAATCGGTCATTTCTCTCCTGTAGTCATTTGTTAGGGAAGCCAGCACAAAGGCAAGGATCATTGAGCCATTTATGAAATTGCAGAAGGGCTATTTTTACGTATGGCTGCTGTAAGTATTTGATTCTTCTTTCGGCTTGTTTGCACGACGTAGCGGCTGAGGCCTGACCTTTGTTTTGAATCTGCTCCGAGCACCTTTTGTCACATGGTTTTATGACTGAGCCGTTGGATCAGCTTCAAGCTTAGGTGAACTTTGGACACTGTCCTCTCTCCTGCTTCTATCTTCTACTGGAGTTCCTCTACAGATTATCTAAACGAAGTAGAAATTTGACCCTGGAGTGTGTGCAGTCCCATCAACCACTGCGTTTGTGAGAGAGACACTCCTGAATCTCTCAGAGATAATAAGGCAGGGGAATTGATGTGAAGTTGTGGTGTGAGGCGTTTGCTCTCTCTCTCTCTCTCTCTCTCTCTGGCTCGGCCCGGAGCCTGTGGATTGGAGATAATGGCAGTAGATTTGAGCGTGACTAACCTCGCTCTACGGCATCTGCCTCTTTCACCACAGAAAGAGATCGTTTAATGCCCCTACTTGGGATTTAAAAGCATTGCACTTTGGGAATGCTTCATGTGGGTGTGTCCCGCAGTAGAGTCCTCGCTGCACTCAATCGCACTGCGTTTCTTTGTACATCTCCTCTGGGCGCAGCAGTTGCAACAGTTGGATCTTCTCCGCTGCTGTGACAGCTTGCCTTTCCCCAGAGGGAGCGCTGGTAGTGTGGAATGAGGAAGAGGCTGGAATCTGAACGTTCCCACACAACTCTATAAAGAAAACAGGGGGAAAGTAGTACTGCGTTGGTGTGCTCCCCTGATTTCCTGACTTGATTCTTTCTCGTCGTTTTTGAAGCAGGAATTATGATGCTGAGACTTTTCTCACACACACACACACACACACAGGGTGAGAGAAATATGAAGTGAGAGAGAGTCTGTAGATATTGATTTGGGTCTGAGCTCTTGTTCTGTCATGGTGGGCTCAGGAAGTATTAGATAACATGAGCCCAGTCGATGTGGTTTTAACAACAGTGGAAATTAGAACAGGCCTTACCTCGAACAGCCAGCGAGAGTGATTGCCACAGGCTCTGAACACACAACAAACATGAGGAAAAACGGAAGTGGCCAGTACTGTGGGAAGTTTGTGCTGTTTTGTTATAGGGAACTTAAATTTTATATATAACCAATCTGGAGAAAACCTTCCAGCATGTATCTTCAAGAAAACAACCTATTTTCACTTTTGCATTACTCGCAACGGTTAATATCTGAATGTGACATTACTTATCAGTTAAATAAAATGTTAATGCATTGGAAGTTAAAGGGATAGTTCACCCAAAATTGGAAGTTCTGTTATCATTTAGTTAATTCATATATAATATTTTAAAGTATGTCGGGAACTGAGCAGTTGAGCAGAACAGATTTGCTGAATTACTGTTGGTTATGTTACTTTTCCAGGCACTAGCTACTGCCAATACATGCGCTGATACGATGCTCCAAGTATTTAAGATGAACTGCTGCTGCGCAAGTAAAGTGTAATAACCCATAGCAGATTTAAAAAGGCGGAGCTAGGGAGGTCGGAGGGGTTTCAGAGGAACCCTCAAAGCGCTCTGCGAAGTGCTCTAGTAAATTTAAGCAGCAACGCTGTGGATATCATCAGTTTGCATTAACAACCCATCCGCCTGCACAGTCTAGAGTTTCATGGCCGAGCATATATACATTATGAAAATCAGTTGCTCCTGTTTGGCTACCAGTATGCTGTAAAATATCTTCTTTTGAAGACGGTGCTAGTAATTGATGACAAAATTACCATTTTGGGTGAGCTGTTCCTTTATATGACCTGTATATATGCCCACACAGAGTCTGATTTATACTTTTAATGAACAATTAAAAAATAAATAAAAATGCTGGAATGCCTATTGCTGAAATAATTAAAAAAAATGGTAATATTTGTAATGTACTACAACACTGTATAGTTAAAATCACGTACACAGCAGTGTGACGTGGAAAAAGTAGTTCTCAGCAGTCTTCCCAGGCATTTCTGCAAAGCTGATGAAATGTTGTAAATTGCTGTCATAAATAAGGGTAGACTAGCAACTCTGGACTTTAATGTGTTGTAGGGGCTGTAAAAGGTTGATGTTGACTGCCATACCTGTTTTTACATGTCTGCTCATACTCTCAGTATCTAAATAGACTTGAAGCAAAGTAGCATGTCTCTGAACGCAATGTAGTTCTGTTGTGCACATAATTAAATAATAACACACACATTGTCTTTTTTTCGTTTTCAGTTAAGGAGTTTCTTGCTAAAGCCAAAGAAGATTTCCTAAAGAAATGGGAGAACCCAGCACAGGTCAGTAAATACCGTTTACTGCACTGCATACAATCACTTTGTCAACCAATGAGCTAATTCGAGTTGCATTGCGCCCCCTTCTGGACACAAGGTGAAGTGACCTGCTGTTTGTTTTCTCTCACCGGAGTGATTTTTCCGTAGTAGACAGTTTTTGTACTAGAGAGCCTGAGGAAGTAATACATTTGATATAAAATCAATGAAACTGTTGATGATCTTGTTTAGCGAACATTCAGATGAGTAAAATAATCACGCAAGTCATGCAAGTTTGACTGCGCTCGAGATCAAACAGGAACAGTTAAATTTGTCTTTAAAAAAAAATAAATAAAAGAACATGCATTTACCAACAATTTTCATCTTCTGTTCCTCAGAATACTGCGTCTCTGGACCATTTTGAGAGGTTGAAGACTCTAGGCACTGGCTCGTTTGGACGAGTCATGCTAGTCAAGCACAAAGAATCAGGCCAGCATTTTGCCATGAAGATCCTCGACAAACAGAAGGTAAGCCACTCTCAGAGGAATCGGTGCTGAAAGCCGTGCGTCTGTGTGCTGGAGCTCATTTCCTCGCGTCTTTCAGGTGGTGAAACTGAAACAGATAGAACACACACTGAATGAGAAACGCATCCTGCAGGCCGTCAGCTTCCCGTTCCTTGTGCGATTGGAGCACTCGTTCAAGGTACCAGCTCTCTCTGTGTGTGTGTGTGTGTACTTGCATGTTTTGGACAGGGGTGATGCAGCAAAAAAAATACATGCATCTCAGTCTTTCAGCCGTTAGATGTCTTTTAAAGATAAATAATTAATACAGTTAATAATTCTATTCAGCAAACACATTCAATTGATCAAACATCATCAGAGAATCAGTTCAAATCAAGTTTCCACGAAAATATTAAGCTGCTTTTAAAATTTATAATAGTAATACATGTTTTCCAAGCATCAACTAATCATATTCTGAATTCATGATCTGAAGGAAATTCAGCTTTGCATCACAGGAATAAATTAGATTGTATGTTGTCATGTAATGTAGTAATATTGTTTGATTAGGCCTTCATGAATATCTCAATGTCTTTGTGTGTTCTGCTCTTAGGATAATACTAACCTGTATATGGTAATGGAGTATGTTCCTGGAGGAGAGATGTTCTCTCACTTACGTAGAATCGGCCGGTTTAGGTGAGTTTTTCTTTGTTTTTCGATTTGAATTATTTTAAGTTGGGTTTTACATCTTTAAAACCTTCTTCTGAAATCACTCTTAGGTTTTATTTTCATTTACAGCCATTTATTGTTGTTTTTTTGCTATTTTTAGTGTGGTAGTACAAATTGTCCCACATTATCTATATCAGTGGTTCCCACACTTTTTCTGCCGGGCCCCCTTTTGCAGAATTACAAAAAGTCAAGTGTGTGCCAACTTACTAAATAAACAAGGAACTAGTCACTTTTAGAGTAAAACATTAAAAAACATTATTTTCTTTTATATGTAATAATTAATAAATTAATAATTATTTTATTAAACAATATAGTAATTTAAGATTTTTAATTTTACTAAATAATTTTAATGATACTGAGAGAGAGAGAAAAACACAAGCCAATAAAATAACCACGTTTATTGAAACTAACAATAAAAAACAGAAAATATATGAATTTTAATATCTCAATATATCATTTTTATTCAGGCCGATGAAACTGAATCAGATATAAATTTACTAATTATCAAAATAATGTGTAGTCCTACTAAGCTATTGTTATCGGAGCATACCGTCACGAGAGGAGAGCATCATTTTTAGCAGCGTTGTCCACAGCAGTACTACAGCATGTTACAGCACAGTATGTGGCGCTATTGAAAACAGGAACAAGTATACATAGACATTTTTTGTCTGTGTGTTATTTGAGCGGACTTAGCTTTTCCTTTGAGCATAAGCGGTACTCGAGTGAAGCATTCATATGATGCGTGAGCAGCTGAACAGAACGCACATCTATAGAGCGGAATACTGAGTGCGCACTGAATACTGTCGCGGTAGATATTTTCAGCCATTTATTTCTTTCGAATTACTGTAAAAATCGCCTGACTGTACACTAGCCTTGCCGCGCCCCCCAGTTTGGGAACCACTGATCTATATGATGACACACAATTTCGAAATTGCTCCATACTCCGAATAATACCAAATTAGAGATTTAATAGTCAAATCTAGAGCAGCTCTGCATTCCTGCGGACAGTGATTTATAAATGATACGGAGTTGGCTCTTTCTTTTGAGAGACAATAACTTCATACGTTTTTCAGATTTAAAACTTTGCAGGATGTTTTCAATCACTTACACACTCCATGAAAGGTAATTTTCAAACTACATGCAGATTCATTAGACTTGCAGTGCACATTATGTTTATTTTCAGTTCAACGAGTGGTATTTTTTGGGGTAGTTGATATGATGCCAAACAGTACATGCTGTTGTAAAAACTATTCTGTCATCCTGTTCTTGTATGACCGTGTACGCAGGTCCTGTGACCTCTGTACATTTACGCTGTGTCTGTCTGTCTCTGTCCGGTGCAGTGAGCCTCATGCCCGATTCTACGCCGCCCAGATAGTTCTGACCTTTGAATACCTTCACTCACTTGATCTTATCTACCGAGATCTGAAGCCTGAAAACCTGCTCATAGACCAGCAGGGCTACATACAGGTAAACGCACAGGCTTTCAAATCAGATGACTTCGTGACATGTAATGATAGCAGCTCCAAGAATGTCACCTGACTGAAAAGAGTATACCTGTTTTGTGCTCGAGTGTCTTGTTCAGACCATCCCAGGCTCACTCACAGGTTTCCACCAATGAATACATGCAATGTTCATTCTCGCTGTTTTGTCAGGTAACGGATTTTGGCTTTGCTAAACGTGTAAAGGGCAGGACCTGGACACTGTGTGGCACACCTGAGTACCTGGCGCCAGAAATCATCCTCAGTAAAGTGAGTCCTGAAGCTGCGTTACTTGTTTTACTACAGTTTAAGTCATGTTGGCATAACTGCTGCTCTCTCTGTTTAGGGTTATAATAAAGCAGTGGACTGGTGGGCTCTGGGAGTGCTGATCTATGAAATGGCTGCTGGATACCCTCCGTTTTTTGCCGACCAGCCCATCCAGATCTACGAGAAGATTGTTTCTGGGAAGGTGAGCGCTGTATTTTGTGCTGGATGTCACAGTGTAGTGGCTACTCTATGGCATTGCTCACTCATGTCAGTGGTCATGTTGTAATCTTAACTGGTGTGGTTTCATTATTTGAAATAAAGCTGACAAAAAAATGTGATGAAATTATATTATTATAATATATATATATCACTCACCAGCCACTTTATTTGGTGCACCTTGCTACTCCCGGGTTGGACCCCCTTTTGCCTTCAGAATTGCCTTCGTGGCATTGATTCAACAAGGTGCTGGAAACATTCCTCAGAGATATCGGTCCATATTGACATGATAGCATCACACAGTTGCTGCAGATTTGTCGGCTGCACATCGGTGATGCCACCACATCCCAAAGGTGCTCCACTGGATTGAGATGTGGTGACTGTGGGGGCCATTTTAGTACAGTGAACTCATTGTCATGTTTAAGAAACCAGTCTGAGATGATTTGAGCTTTATGACATGGTGCATTATCCTGCCGGAAGTAGCCATCAGAAGATGTGTACACTGTGGTCATAAAGGGATGGATATGGCCAATACTCTGATTAATCGGCACTAAGGGGCCCAAAGTGTGCCAAGAAAATGTCCCCCACACCTTTACACCACCACCACCAGCCTGAACCGTTGATACAAGGCAGGATGGATCCATGCTTTCATGTTGTTGACGCCAAATTCTGACTCTACCATCCGAATGTTGCACCAGAAATCTTCTATTGTCCAATTTCGGTGAGCCTGTGTGATTGTAGCCTCAGTTTCCTGTTCTTAACTGACAAGACTGGCACCCGGTGTGGTCTTCTGCTGCTGTAGCCCATCTGCCTCAAGGTTCGACGTGTTGTGCGTTCAGAGATGCTCTTCTGCATACCTTGTTTGAAACGAGTGGTTATTTGAGTTACTGTTTTCTTTCTATCAGCTCGAACCACTCTGGCCATTCTCCTCTGACCTCTGGCATCAACAAGGCATTTTCCCCCACAGAACTGCCGCTCACAGGATGTTTTTTTTTTTCGGACCGTTCTCTGTAAACCCTAGAGATGGTTGTGCGTGACAATCCCAAAGGATCAGCAGTTTCTGAAATACTCGTACCAGCGCGCCGTCACTTAAATCTCCTTTCTTCCCCGTTCTGAAGCTCGGTTTGAACTGCAGCGGTTTGTCTTGACCATGTCAGCATGCCTAAATGCATTGAGTTGCCACCATGTGATTGGCTGATCAGTAATTTGCATCAACGAGCGGTTGGACAGGTGTGCCTAATAAAGTGGCCAGTGAGTGTATATAGATTATATAAGATGAAAAGCTTAGGCTTAGGCTTAGGCAACTGTCTCATATAAGTTTACTAAAACTGAAATAAAAAATAAAGCTAAATAAGAATATATTAAAAACATTATAACCTATGTAATATTTATGTTTAAAACACACACCTATATGAAAGCTGATTCAAAATATTAATAAATACGACAAAATAAACCAATAAAAATCATGTGTTATGTATCTTTTAATGTTTTTTATGGGGTTTTGGTAACCGAGCAGGGTTATTACAGTTAACTGAAATACTAAAAATATTTCTCTTACTTTAAAATAAAGGTGAAATAAAATTATAAAATATTAAATGAAAAACACTTTAGTTGTTTAAATTAAATGTGTTTACTGTAGGAAATACTAACTGTAAAAAAAAATGGTTTAAAGCTAACCAAATAAAAATCACAAAGCACATTAAAGTTGCTACAAATTAAACAGGGGGAAAAAAACTATAAGTTAGACCTATGGGCGTATCATATATATTTTTGCTTTGTGTGTGTGTGGGTTAGATAAAAAAGCATGTTTTACATTTACATTAATTAAATTAGTGAAGGATTTGTATTTAATTAGGATGTTTTGCTCTCGTAGATTTCATTATTAAACTGAAAAAAATGTTATTGTGATGTATTAAGAAGTCTGATAACATATTCATTGCCATCAATATGTCCTTTTAAAGGGAATTAAATGAAAGGGTAAAAATGAAAGTTTACATTTAAGCTACAAGTTATTTAAAGGTTTTTAGCTTGCTGTCATCTGCTGCTGCTCTCATTGGTTTTGGGGTTTGGGTCCAACATCTGTTGTCTTCTACATGGTTGTAAAATGAAATAGTGACTGTTAATTATGTATAGACTTTTTGGAGTGTTGAAAATCTGTTTGGAAAAGGGCTTGTGAATCCCAAACCCTGACAGTGTGTGTCTTAATCTTTTTCTAGGTTCGCTTCCCCTCACATTTTAGCTCTGACCTGAAGGACCTGCTGAGGAACCTGCTGCAGGTAGATCTGACGAAGCGCTTCGGTAACCTCAAGAACGGCGTCAATGACATCAAGGGCCACAAATGGTTTGCAACCACCGACTGGATCGCAATCTACCAGAAGAAGGTACCTCCATCCTACTGGCTTCTTGTAACGTTCTCACCATCCCCATTTGTAAAAGGCTCACGTTTTGGTCCACATAATATTTCATCAGAATGCAATGACCTGTGTTTTCAGGTGGAAGCCCCCTTCATCCCTAAGTGCAAAGGCCCCGGCGACACCAGCAACTTCGACGACTACGAGGAGGAAGAAATCCGGGTCTCTTTCACAGAGAAATGTGGAAAGGAGTTTGCTGAATTCTAGAAGCAGCAGCGGAGGAGAGGGATGGAGAGAAATTAGATGTGGGGCAACAGAGAGAAGAAAACGTTTTCCAGGGTGGTGGTGATGACGACGGACTGGACTGAGCCTTATCTGGTAACAACAACGTAGAGCCCTCACACACCGATCGAGGGAGAAGAAGAACAAAGTCCAGAGAGAGACGCCAGCAGTGTTGCCTTTTCAGATCCTTCGTCACTTGTTACTTGTTACCATTTTCATGTTTTCCCTCTTGTTTGGTAGCCAGGGTCCACTGGGCAGAGATTCGGTCACTTCTCTGTGACTGGCTGGCATGGGGATATTTGTGACTACTACTTTTGGTTTTGTTTTTTGATTTTTTTTTTTCCAGAGATATAGAGGTTACTTTCTGGTACTGAATTTTGGCTTCTCCAGAGAAAATGAACCCTTTTCTTTTTTTTTTTTTTTAATTAGCAAAGGTGTCCTTGCTCTGTAGTTCTCCACCATGTCACAACATGTTTACTTCCTGTGCACCTATTGGCACTCAATACCAAATCAACCCGAATTCAAGAGTTCTGGCTTTTTTGTTAGACGCGTCACCCATTCCTTTGGATTTCAAGCATCCCGCCACCATCCTTCAAATGTATCATCGCATATTAATCGGCTACAGCGCTCTAAGATCAGGCAGAATCAGTAGAAAGGTTGTTAGTTTGGAGTCATCCTCTAGATTATTTAGTGTATTTTAAGCAGGTATGTTTGTGTTTGAGCCAATAGAGTGTGCTTTGAGTTGAAAGCGGCCCCTGAAAAGACCGTAACGCTATTTTAAATGACACATCTGTAGCATGTAAGCATACTTGAAGCTCCAAAATCACATTTTCTCCCATGGCTAAGATAAATTTTCCAGAGATAAACTAACAAAACGCCCAACTAAAGGAATACAATGAACTTAAAGCGAGCACAAAGGCTTGCAATACAGCTGGTTGTTTTTTAAAAAAAAGATGCTTTTAAAGGAAACGCTCAAGGAGGGCATGGTTTCTGTGGTTACACTGGGTTCCCGGTGGATTGTTTTTGTTTTGTTTCTTTTATTACTCGTATTCGTTTCTGCCGTGTCGCCTGCTTGTGACCAAAAAATCTGGTGTTTCTTCTACGATAAGAGTAGCCTCCACATGAAAGTGAAGTTGTTTGAAAATTAGGCCAATACGTTTTAGCTCTCTAAGGCTTCACAAATTAATCTCCCATTTCTGCTTCAAATATGCTTGTTGTTCATGTTGACTTTATTGTGTGTTATTAAGATATCGACCGGTTGCGTTAAAATATCGTCCAACGATCTGATCAAAATTTGTCCATTTTCTCTTGCTCTGTACCTTGTTGGATGCAAGACAATCTAAACGCAAACGTCCCCGTGATTTTTTTTTTGTTGTTGTTGTTGGTTGTTGTTGTTGTTTAGTTCCCAGAAGTGTGCAGTAAACGTAGTGTTGCAGAGGTTTTATTTCGTTATTCTCGAAAAGCTTCGCTTTCATTGTAAAGGTGACGTGTGAATTCTGCCCCAACAGTGGCGCCAAACTGAACCGCGGCCTGTTTGAGTAACAGCAAGTACGTGTTATATTAGAATCGGCCGTTATTTAGTTATTTTTTGGTGCTGCTAGTGGCGCAGAATTGATACGCTTCCCCTTTAAAACTGAGATGCCCATCGCTTACAGCTCAGTCCTTCAGGAGTCAGCTGTTCATTTTAAAATCACACATCGATTGTCGGTTGTTTCGGTTTGTTATGATAAGCAAGTTTGTCGAATGTGTGCGAACTACAGATTGGTTCCAGGTTAAAACGACTCTTCAATAGCAGAGGTTTCTATTGGACACCGAACGGCTTTGATGCCGTTTAAATTGCAGTATGACATCAAATTACTGTTCTTTTCCCTCTCAGGAAATGTTATGTCAATGTATTCTGCCAGATTCACAGCCGAAACGCACCGGATCAGGTCAGCTTTTGATCATCCGGGTGCTGATGTAGCTTTAGAAACGAGCAAACGGCAGGAGTTTATATATTTTACAAAACATTATGTCGATTTTTCTCCCCCTCATTCTTCTCCCTGCATGCCTGGCTTTTGCTGGGACATTTTCTTGCCCCGCTTCTGGAGACTTTGTCATAAAATGGTTGTGCAAACAGGAGAAACAGCTCCATCTCTTGGTTTGAATAGCTGGAGAACAAAACAATCAGTGTTTAAAGAATGCGCCTGTACGTTTAGAATACCCAGCAGGCTCTTCTGCGCTGGTCTTGTGACGCTAGAAGCAACGTAAGGCTATCCTCTCAACTGATGTACAGGTTGGCTTCTCGCGAGATTTTTTTTCCTTATCTTTGAGCTCAGTCGTGGTGACGTGGAAGGGGTCTGTTGAAAGCAGCACTGTTTTTAAGCAGTGACTTTTTTGGGAAATCATGGCTCAGATGCACTTTTCATTACTTTTTTTTTTTGTCAGAGCATGGAAAAATGTGACATTTTTGGCGGTATTCATATGTCGTCCCTCTATCTCTGGGTCCCGTCCCTTTCTTTCAGATACATGGGTGTCACACATCCTTCAGTCTGTTCGTTCACATCGTCAGTCATCTTTTTTTGTGTGTGTGTGTGCGCGCATCAGTCCATTATACAGTTTGCCTTTGTACACATCCAGTTTCCTACACTCTTCTATTTGCTTTTTAAAAAAAAAAATCATGAAGAAAACATTTGATTTACTTTTGCATATTTTCTAAGTGTATTTTCAATAACAGGAGTCTCTTTCCTCCCGAAATGGGTATGGTGATGGTGTAGTCTATTGTACCTTCTCGGGAAACAATACTGTATATTCTCTGCCTTTAACAGTCTTAATTATTTTACCTTCTGGAGAAGTTGACGGATACCCGTAGGACACATCGAGTATGTTTAAAAAAAAAAATACACAGAATAATATTTTGCAACATGTATCATTCCAATAAAGTTTTAATTGTTAAAATTACAAGAATGTGGTGATGTCTTCAATGTTATTGTTCTGATAATCTGTCACAGAAAATAAAACTTTATATGTACATACACAACATTTGAAGAGGATCAAAACCTTCCAGCAAAGTTCTCTTTTTGCCAAAATTCAATAAAAAAAACTTTTTTGTTTAAATCAACTTTAAGTGTTAACTACTGTGCCTGATTTTTATTTAAAGGGTACATACAAGCATAAAAAAGTTGATCCGTGTTGTCATTAGTTACATGAAATTGACCTGGCATCAGATGATGATGCATAACTTAACATGAATTTTGGGGGGGGGGCCTGCACAAGCTGGGCAAATTCTTTTTTGAGATGCATGGAAGTAATTAAGCGCAACAGCGTATGCCACAATGCAATGCACTTGACCTTCTATTTCTAGTGTGGTCTCGTTCACTAAAGCAGAAGTACTTTGATCCACAATCTTTATATACATAATATATAAATGATTCTGATATTTGATGTTTCTCTCCTGAACATGGAGCTCTTCATACTACTGTTTTTTACAGTATATAGTGTGTAGTATGCAGTGCATAGTTAATATTCCACTCATCGCATTTCCTTTTGAACTAACGGTTTGATTGCCACAAGTAACCATGTTTACTGGAACGTCAATGAAAAGTTTACCATAGTATAATGCGTACTTCTTCACGTGTAACTGCAAAATAAAGCCGCGCGCAGTAATGCAGCATGCTAGTATCGCATTCCGAAACAGCGACAACAGCCATTTAAGCGGCACGAAAACGTGCAAGCGAGCTAGGCCTCCTTAAACCTCCTAGCGGCGAGCCGCGCATCTCGCGCATTCCACCTTAAAAGCGCTCAATGCGATCAACGCACGCGTACAGTATGTTTCCGTTTTTTTTCCTTCTCCAGCGCGCTCGCGCCGCGGCTCGAAAGACTGCGAGCGTCACGTCGAAGGCAACACTGACGCACTTCATCCACTCTATCAAGCTTGAAGCCCATTAGGAATAATGTCTGAGCCGTACCGCGAATGGATCCTGGGCTCCATAGACTCGCTGAGGTCGAGAAAAGCGCGACCGGACCTGGACAGAATTTGCAGGATGGTCAAAAGACGACACGGCTCGGATTGGGACCGAACCCGGTCAGAACTAGAGAAACTGATAGAGGAGCAAACGGTGCTCAAAGTCAACTATAAAGGCTCGGTTTCGTATCGCAACGCGGCAAAGGTGCTGAGAGGCAGGAGAAAAACCGAGCAGAGCAAGTGTGCGGTGAAACAGCCTTCTCTCGCGGACTGGAACACCGGCGACAGCGCTCTGGGTCCCGTGGATGAGGATCACATGGAGGAGATGGAAGTAAGTGAACCGAGAAGCGACTGCGCTCCGGCATAAAATGAGACGCGGGATGTGAAGTGTTGGTGTTTTTTAATCCCTGGTTTGAAGTGCTCTGGCGCATGCAAACGTGAAAGCAAGTGCAAACGCGCACACGGAGAGACGCGCGCGCGCGGACTGGCGCAGACGGGGAGCGGCGCGATCCTTCACGAGCGTCGGGAAATCGCCAACAATGGAAGCGCTCGATCTTGCGAGGTCCAAATCTCTCGGAGCGAGTTTTTGTGTGAGCGCAGACGACGCGCTGGATAAGTCCGGGAACGTTAACTCAACTTTCGCGATGCGACCCTTGTCAAATAAAACGAACTCGCTTTTGCACGGCGGGGGAAAGTCATCAAAAACATCACGGATCAGCCGACTGACGCATTTCGCCCAAAGAGCGACACCGGAGACTAATGCATTAGCGATTATTTAACGGACTAGCGAGAGAATGTTTTTTTAGCTTATGCTTGTCGTAACCGAGTCGATACGACAATTTATAGGGATCATTGAAGCGCAAGGCATTAGACGCGCTGCTGGATGGTCCTTTCTGTCGTGAAGGCGAAGTGCGACCAAAGTCGTCAGGCGGCTCGTGAACTTGCCGTACTTATTTACCGCGTGTTAAAATGTTGACGTTAGTTTTGGGTGTGTTTAAGGGAGAAAATGTCGGCTTTAGCCACGTTTAACATTGGCTTGCTTTGGGACGCGCTTCAGGCAGGCAGCGCGCCTCGGAGCGAAGCGGGGCGGGCTCATGAATATTAACGAAGCTGCGTGAACTTCGCCAGTTGCGTGCATCATTAATATACATGAACTCACCACGCTTCTGTTCTCTGGTTGGCCTGACGTAGCTTAATATGCATGAGGCCGCCCGCCTCGTTCTAGTGGAGCCGAGGAACGTTACGTAACTTAATATTCATGAGCCCGCCCCGCTTGGCTCTCAGCGCGCGAGTCAGAGTTCAGCGCGCCTCCGTTCAGCAAACTCACTCAGTAATGTTCCTCTTACTGTATTGTTCCTCGTAAATGAAGTTATTTCGAGGTGTTTTTAACGTTCCTAACACGACTGTGCCGTTCGAAATGTACGAAAAAACGGGCAAAAAGGAATTTCTGGCTCGGTCCTGACTGAATAAACAGCGCGCGGCCTTCACACACTGAAGCTCCAGTTTCGCAGAGCGACGCATAATCACCAAGTGTAGTTGTCGAAATCTGCTCGTTTAAACGTGACATACTGGTACGTTCTGGTAGTGCTAATCGTTACGTCCTGCTCAAGCCCTTGTACGCGTGCTAGTAAAGTTGCTGTAAAGGCTTTCTTCCTCCTATCATCATCTTCATGCTGGTTTGTGGGAATATTCCTGGGCTTTTGAACATCTCCATCGTTGTTGCACTGGACAGTTCAGTGAACCAGTAGCGGGGCATGTTGGCACAAACATACAGAGTTGACAGAATGGGAGTCTGCCATTAGTTTGTTGCAGAAAAATGTAAACGGTTAGGAAACGCAGTTTGTGAACCCAAAATAAACAAAACAGAAAAAAAAACCTGGAAGATTAAAAAGGCAGGACAACTTGGCCCAAGAACACGGGGAGATTTACTTAAAACATGCTTGTGCTGAAAAACACAGTTCAACCTTTGAAACAGTGAAAAAAACAATCACAAAAATCTCAATTTAAAAGATAAATTCACGAAAATTGTGCTGATTTGTAATGAGATGTTTTAAACCACTGCCACAGAAAAGCATTTTTCAATTTTGAGCTTTTGCACTAAAAACGTTAGTTGTAAAAAAATATATACTGCTTGTAATCAAAATAAAAAGGTTAGTGTTGTTTTAAAATAGCAAATGATTATACACTACCGTTTGTATATTTGGAGGTAGCAAGATTTCTATTTTTTACTTTTGTCAGTCTTTTATGGCTGTATTTATTTGGTCATGAAGACCGTAAAAACAGTAATAATGTTGGTGAATATTATTACAACTTAAAAAACTGTTTTTATTTGAATATATTTTAAAATGTAACTTATTCCTGTGTTATCCCAAAGCTATATTTTCAGCACCATTATCAGTGTCACATGATCATTCAGAAATCCTGATTATTGATTATTATAGAAGGTAAAAGCGTTTGTAATAGAAATCTGTGCTGTCACCTTTTATCCATTTTAACGCCTCCCTCATGAATGTAAGTCTAGTGTGTTTGATTGGGTAATTTATATAACCTAAAGCTCCATAGAAACGGAATTTTGTTGAATCGTCATGTTGCATTAGTTTCTATGCAGTACAGGCAGTGATCAAAGCACCTGCGTGAAAAGGATGATGATAATAATACTGCTGCAATCGTTTTAGGACGAGATGTCCATGACAGCGGGAATGGACAGCAGTATGGATGAGGAGGGGGACGAGAGCAGTCTGGACGCCATGTGCGCCCAGAGCACCGCTGACTCCGGCATCAGCATGAGTCCCGTCACCAGCAGTAACACCAGCCAGCCCGTTCCCTCACCCGCGTCCTCAAAGAACTCTCCTACCCATGATGCCCTGAGGCAGGACGCCGACAGCGCTTACACTCTACCTGAGCACATACAGCCAGCAGCCCAGCAAGACACAGGTACCCTGGTCCTGTTGGTCATCTTTTGAATTAAAAGCGGTGGTTCACCCAAAAATAAAATTCAAATCGTTGCAGTCATATAATGCAAGTCAATAGCATCTAAGCGTTCCTAAGCTCTGAGAGTCAAAAATACATACGCGGACTAAACTAAATTAAACCCCATACTTTGAAACGATAACTAAACCGTATTTATATCATTTAAACGAGCTGGGGAAAAAAAGATAAACATAAAATTTTCATTTTTGGATGAACTATCCCTTTAACTTCTCAAGATAAAACACCAAACTTATCAGCATTTAAAGCCTGAATTGAGATGAAATTGAGATGAATGAAGAGTCCAGGCACTCATTCTGGTCCTGAAAGAGGAAAGCTGATGGCCCAAATGCATCAGTGCGCAGAATTTTATTCGGCCAGATTCAGGCATGGCAGTGTAGTACAGTAACCGCTGAGAGTGACAGAGCTCCATTAGAAGAAGCCGAGATCTGGGCTAAAACAGCGGGTCAATGTGTAAGAGATTTCTCTGTGGTTTGTCCCCCCCCCCCTCAGGATCTGTGGCGCTCGTGCAGCAGCCAGCGGCCATCTGTCTGTCCGCTCTTCAGGTCGAGGAGGGGCCGCTCAGCCCTGATCCGCTGCCGTCTCACTGCACCGTCCCAGCGGTAAGCATGTCCGCCCGAGCCTCCAATCACAGCACATCTGTCCCGCTTCTCTGCCTCACGTTGTGTCTCTCTGTCATCAGGACGAGGCGCTGTTGTCAGACGCTGTGCCTGATCCTGTCCAGGAGGGTGAGGACTCTGCCTGTGCTCTTAAGATTTCTCACCGTATCTGTCGATCGCTGCATGTTACGTTTTAATTTGTGCTTTCTCAGGTGAAGTGTGCACCAAGAGCCCAACAGAGGAAGAACCTGTTACCAGTGAAGGGCCGAATAATGGAAAGTGAGTAAAAGACATATAATTAAACGCAGTGTGTCATTTCTATACTATCAATCATGCTGTGTAAAAGTGAGACTTTAATCTGTTTTTGGTTTAGGAATGAGGTAAAGAAAGAACTCGGGCAGGACCCTTTGCTCTGGAGCGTGGCTGATGTGGCCAGTTACTTCACGTCTGCGGGCTTCCCTGAGCAGGCGCTGGCTTTCACAACACAGGTGAGGACTGCACTCAAACACACCTGTCCAGAGCTCGGACCGAAGCCTGTTAGCCAATTCTGTGCTTTTTTTCTTGATTAATGAAAAATCTACAGATGATCAGCAAGTATTAATAAGTACTACTTACTACCAGTAGGTACTAGTCTTTTTTCATTGTTTAATGCACCTGAAGTGATGGTCGAGCGCAGTGATCTTTTAAAAGCCTAAAGGAATACATGAAAAATGAAATTTTAGTTTTACAGTACAATACAATTTGATGTTATTTTAATATTTTCATGAAAAAGATCATGTGCAGGACATTTCTTAAATTTGTGCTGATTTTAGGCTTCCCATGGCTTTAGAGAAAACGTATTAAATGGTTATTTCCTGGCCAGGTGAAGTTAACCTAAATTCTATAGTGGATATTTATTTGTCTAGTTATGCTCAGCTCTAAAATATTTATTTACTTTATAAGTGCAATTTCCATAAATGTTTTTTGTTTTCTTGTTTTAGTTTTTTTGGGAGCCACAAATGAATGTAATAGTGGGAATTCAAGACACTGTAATGAAAAAATTACTCACCATTGAATAACAACAATAGGAATACAGTAATGGGAATAAAAAAAAGAAAGAAAATCTAACTTCTTGAGCTAGAGTAGTTTTTAGAAATATTATATAAGACCTTGGACCACTAAATCAGTCATAAGGGTGTAAGATGTATACATAATCTAAAAGCTGAATAAATAAGTTTCCATTGATGTTTTCCATCATGTTTGTTTCTGTAATCGAAGGATTCAACAGGATTCAGTGTCACATGATCGTTTGCTACTAAAGCAACTGTTATCAGTGATGAAAATGATGTTTTTATGGAAACGCTGACACCTTTTTTTTTTCAGGACTGTTTGGCTTAGTTTACACTGCAGGCTAAAGTGACCCAAATCTGACTTTTGCACAAATGAGATTTCTTTTCAAATCAGGCCCAGGCCACTTTCATATGTGCTCCTAAATTGTGACATATCCGATAATATGCAGTGCGGCTTTAGTCATTTTGTGTGATTTTTATGGCATTGAAATGTAACAGATGTCACAATTCTGCGCTGGAGGATTCATATTCTTCCTCTTATCACGTTGTTATTTAGGTTCTGATTGCACATTAAGTTAAATATCACTAAACACACACTAACACGAGCTGCATCCATTTTTATTTCGGCAAACACAGTGCACTATGTCTGACATCACATCTTCTTCTGAGCATGAGGGTCAC
>JAUCNO010000794.1:3628242-3653776 GCA_032353835.1 Enteromius viviparus
GCATTTTACTAATCAAAAATGACATTTTGATATGTTTACAGTAGGAATTTTACAAAAAATCTTCATGGAACATGATCTTTACTTTATTTCCTAATGATTTTTGGCATAAAAAAAATCAATAATTTTGACCCATGCAATGTATTTTTGGATATTGCTACAAATAAACCCCAGCAACTTAAGACTGGTTTTGTGGTTCAGGGTCATATATCATCAGGGCTTAAAAAGGGGTAACCCGAAAACACAAGTAATAGTCCAGGCTGAGACAAACAGTATCCAAAACTGGACCAGGAACACCGGATATACAAAATAAACAGCTGAGGATCAAAAACATGGGAAAACAGGCACTGCAAGAATATGACTTGCACTAAAAGCACTAAATTAGTAATAATTCAATGTAGGCCCTATGAAATAGCGGTTGCTTTGTATTTTGCCACTAGAGGGCACACTCATTAACTAATTAATTGATTTTATTTTTATGGTAGGCTATCTTATTTGACACTGAATGCGAGATCTGAACCAAATCTTTGATTTGAAGCTTGTAGTGCATAGCCCTAATATAAATAATTCACAATGCTTATTATAGCCTATAGGATTAACAAAATCTACACAAAAGGCAATGTTCTATTTTGAGCCTCGTCTCAATGGCATTTCAAAGCTATTATTCATTCATTCTGGTAGAATCATGAGTCTAATATAGTTTTTTTTTTTTATTAAGTTAAGAACCGCAGTATGTTTGCACACCAGTAAAAATAAAACTTTCCATCTTATCTCATGCAAACACTGAGTCAAGTTAAATTTGAGTTAAATCAGGTATATTTTTGTTCTTCTCATTTCTGTTTAGTTTTTTTTTTTTTTTTTTTAAAGAAAGAAACAGTCCCTCTGGAAGCATGGTGTGACATTTGTGTAACTGTTGCCATAAACAAATGTTTTGGGGGATGCATTTGCATGTTCTGTACCACAGAGTTCATGATGGAACTGTTTGTCAAAGGCTGGAGAGAGGAACAATTCCCTTATAAACCAAGAAAATGATAGATCTGTCCGACAGCTGTATCTAAATCTAAATCTAAATAATATTTTCATGGTGCTCCAACACGATTTATGGCATTTTGTTAATATTTCAGGTCTGATTGTTTGAAGACAGAGCATGTTTTGTGTTATTAGCGATTAAAGATGAACCACAATTGGACGCTTTCAGAACTGTGTCAATGACTCATTAAGATACTTTTCAGAATAATTAAGATTCACATTTGCAAGCTTTTAATTGTTTGTGTTAGACAAACAAATTAGGCTATTCATCCAGTACAAAACATTGACACACCAATGAAAGATTGATGATGAAATATTAAAAATAATGAATTGCACACAATAATAAAAAAGGCTAACGAAAATGATTGTTATGTTCAATGGATGAAAACAAATACCAGATGAGAAAATTAACTAAATAAACCCTAATTTTAACAAGTGGCCTATAATCTTCTTACATTGGTTAATTTCAGCAGTATTACACACACTGAGCAATATTTATTTGTCTCACTTAATGAGCAGACACCACATAAAAGCTCCATTTATATATAGCCTCTATATAGGCTACATAAACTATACTATTGTTTGAACTTGAACTGCAGCTGTAAGTTTACATAGCTAGTAATGAGCGGAATTAGCTCCGCCCACTCGCACAGCAGCGCTTTGAGTGACATTTACTACAAGCTGCAGGTGAAGCGATACATCTCGTCTTGTGAGTTGTTGCGACAGACTTCAGTTGTTTGAAACACTGGCGTCTTCTAGTAACTAGAATGGAACGGACGATTTAGACTCTAGGAAGTGATCTTCAACAGGTAAACCACTTTACTTACTATTTAAATAGTAGGATGTGTGTAACTTAATGTATAGTGCGTAAAACACTTCATAGCCGAACTTCTACATGAAAGTCGGCGTCCGATAGACCGTCACGCGTAGGACACTAAACCGTATCAGAGTTGTTCTACATATAAATATATATAGCATACTCTCAAAACAAGTTAAAGTTGTGTTGTTTGTGCACTTTGCGAACGCTGCTTTACTTTAATCAGTGTAAAAAGTAGGTTGGTAGCCTAGTTGAAGTTCTTTCCAGTGCGCAAATGAAGTATGCGAGCAGCAGATGAATTATTGTGATTAGATTATCTATTTGGCAGAAAGACAAAAACTATATTTTGACTGTCGTCTTGCTCATAAAATCCGCCGTTCTCATCATATATTAGTCACCCGTTCTTCCTTACAGTACTAATAACCAACTAATAGGATGTAATGAGTTTAATCTTGCAGCTCCAACATGGGCTATAAACTGAATGTCTGATGCCATAGAAAAATGAGTGATAGAAACTAACGAGTGTGCGTGCTGCGTGCACTCACTTAGGACCTTGCACTGCCATTTTCATCTGACACCACTGACAATGACAATTTAGTATTTAGTGCACATAAATGTCATTGTACTACCAACCTCGATCTGTCTCTCTCTTCTGCATGCCATTGATATCAGCTTGAGTTACTAAGATTGTGATCATAGGATTTGGTGCATTATCGCTTTGTGTCATCAGGTTATAATTGTGCAATTATTTAGCACAAAATCCTTCATTTCTCAATCACGTATGCAATTGTCAGATCAGCTTTTGCTGTCCTAATGAGGCACACCCTGTCTGTTCCCTTCCGTCCTGCTTGTGAGATATGCATAGTGTGATGTCATGTGACCGTTAAATGGGATAGACAAGGTTCCACTATGTATGTTCAACAGCTATACTGACCTCCTATTTGCTTAACAAATTGAACCACATGTCATGGCATGCTTACTTTGATAATGACTTTAGGAGAGTCCTCATAAAACTTGGAAAGCCTTCTTTTGGAGGAAGCTTGCTTTACAGGAATAGTAGTCATTGTAGGATGCCTTAATAGGCTTGGTGTGTCCGCCCTGCCTTGGGCCTTGCAAGTTTCGTGATGTTCTGCAAAAACATCCATGGAAAGCATCTACTCCTAGTTGATTAAGCAGTGACTAACGAATAAACTCAGTGTGGAATTTGCATTGTTGCACATCAGCAAACAGCAATGCCTTATTAATGTGCTCATTATTTTGGATTTGACCTTAGTAAATGAGTTTTGAATGCCTGAATTAGGAGAGTGTGATTTATAATTCATGAGATATTTCATAACATGTTTTAATTATAGACATCATGTCATGTCATAAACATGCATAATGATATGGTGTACTCGGGTTGATTATTCACACAACTCAAAGTGCAGTAATTGGTTGATTTTATAAATCTTATAAAATCTTAGAGAAAAAGATTGTGTTTTATCGGGTTACTTTTAAGTAGCTATTTTATTTAATAGAACATTGTTGGTATACTCCATCATAGTTTAGGTTATGTTGTTTTAATTTTATGAATAAGATGCATTTGTCTGAAGGCCATAACAAAAACGGTCAAGTTTGAAACAAAACAGATCATTTATTATAAAAATAGAATACAACATAGACTCACAGAGAAAATTTCACTGATAAGTTAACACGTGATGACAATTAAAATATGAGTGTATAAATGCTATATTTGTCAAAATTAAATGTATCTGTGCTGTTGAATGTATAGCTAACATAAAGTTACTACTAGCAGTGTGTCAAAAGTATATGATTTATTTGCATTTTTTACATGCATGATTTACAGCTGCGTTTATACTGTATGTGGGGGTTTATTTTTGGGTAACAGCCATACTTGTTCTTATTGATATTTATCTTTTTCCAGTGTGATTCAAAGTATGTACTTCATATTGTTAGAAAGTAACCTTCCGACCATTTGAAAATGCATTCTAGGGGGGAAATATTGTCCAGCAGTTATTGAGTTAATTTCTGACACGGCAATGTCTTACTGTAAAATGAAAAAACAAAAACAAATTGCTGGAAGCCTTAAAACAGCCACACTGGAAAAGTGTTGTGAAGTTATTCTGGAGCAAGTCCATCATGCATGGAGAAAACAAAAACTTATTGAGCACTTACACGCGATGATGTGTGTTCCGTGGGAACTTTCTGAAGAACCTGTAGAATTGTTATTTTTTATTATTATTAATAGCAGTTCAACCATTTGATTCATCACAAGAACACCACAGTCTGCCAATAACCTTATCATAGGCTTCAGATATATTGAAAAGTTCCTTAAGTAAACAACAGGACATTTAAGAGACCTTGTGCACTGTTTATAATATGGTATACAGTGTTGGGGGTAGCGCATTACAAGTAACGTGAGTTACATAATAATATTACTTTTTCTTGTAACTAGTAAAGTAATGCATTACTTTTCTAATTTTAGAGTAATATAACTAAGTTACTGGTTCAAAAACGTAACGCCAGTAACTTTGTTCTCTTATTTATTGACTGACAAGTCTCCTGACATGTGGGGAGAAATCAGAAATACAGAGGGATTGTGTGCGGTGTGAACTTCTGATATTAGACACGAACACTCAACCTCTGCCCATATTTAAAAAGTAATGCAAAAATAAAAGTAACTAAGTAGTGTAATTAGTTACTTTTTTAGGGAGTAATGCAATATTGTAATGCATTACTTTTAAAAGTAACTTTCCCCTATACTAATGGTATATACATAATTTACATAATTATGCATTTTAATAAAAACAGAAAAACACCAGTGTTTTACAATATGAATCTGACCCCAAGACCAATCTGTTAAAGTACTGTCAACAAAAATGTGAGACTTTGAAAAAGATGTTGTTTTAACCATTAACTATTCAGTATATTTAAACTATTTACATATCTTAATATACAGTGTCACACCATGTTTTTAAGTAATTTCCTGGACAAAATAAATATATTTAACCATTTTATTAAAACATTGTAATGTCATAAAACAAATCTAAGCATTATAAACAAACTTATTTGTATTCGAGTGCAAACATTGATTAGCATTCTGAACATTCTTATGAGAAGTTAGAGGCTTTTGCTGAGAATTCTAAAGAAATGTGCGGGCTCAGATTTATGTAGTCCACGGATATCTATGAAAAGCATGCCATGTCAACCACACGCCACACCTCGCTGGGAGAGACTAGAAAGCTCCTGTTTCTGCGTTGTGAATGTCATCAGATTGGCTTTTAGGTTCATGTGCAAGGCATCTCCCCTCACAAAGATTCAGTTGTTAGTGTTTGCTCGGTCTTGTATCCACATCCAAGCAGGTGCATTACAGCTGGAATGTGCAGACTCATTCTTCAACCCGAAACGAAACAATGGATCTATTAAGGTTCATTTGAAACGAAGGCATATTTCTGTCATCGATCTTGGCGAGTAGCATTCTTCAGAAATCGCGGTTACATCTGTAAATTCGCTCATCGAGTTTAAATTGAAATGGGATTTGTGATCTAAGGCTGCTATCTTTGGCCGGCTGTCAATAAAAACTCAGGAAGTGTGGTTTGATGACTTTTGATGATCTTAATCCTCATTCCTTTGCTAGTTTTTTTGGTTTAGTCAGTTTCAGATAATAAAAGGAGCTGAAATAGCACAGGCTTTTTTGTGTCCCCAATTGCAGATATTTAGGAATATGTTAGTTGCGCAAAAAATGACACCGCTCGTGGAAGGACGTGCTGTAAATCACATTTTAGATACTAGTATCAGAAATGTGCTTTTTATGGATAATTTTTTACAGTTATTTATGGATAAACCGTTCAAAAGTTAGGAATTGGTAAGATTTTGTAATGTTTTAAAAAGAAGCCTTATTCTTTTCCAAGGATGCGTTTATTTGAAGAAAAAACCTCGTCATTCAGTTGTGTTGATTCATTCAGTATTTCTTTTCATGTTTAACTCTATTTACTTGTGATTTGAATGCCTTTATCCATTTCTTAAAAGCTATTAAATGAATGCAGAATGCTGTTTTTATGATCACAAGAAACAAATTGTTCAGACCTTTGTTAGGTCTAAACGAAAAGATGTGAATACTGTCACTGTCTTTATTCTGTTCTCTCTGTTTAAATCCAAACATCAGTTTAAGATCTCTAGACCTTTCCTCTGTAAAACAAGAAAAACCACACAAATGTCCAAAACTTCAAAAATGGCTAGAAAGCGCCACAGAACTCCATAAAACTAACTGTACGCAGGATATTCCTGAACATCTTCTCCTTTTCCTCCTGCATGGATCTCAGATCTCAGCCTTGTATACAGTTCAAATAAGGTACGTCATGCCAATGATGTCAATACTTCGTCTGCAAACCTGACATGGCATTTGAACTGAGTGAGATTTAAGAGCTTCCGCAGAGAGGAAGATTTTCCTAAAAAAATGTAGGCCTGTTTTTCATAAAAGCAATTGTGAGCCTTCAGAAGGTTTGGAATATTGCCCATGATTTCCATAGATCACTCTCTGGCGCATCGTTTGTCTTGTCATTTTTGGAGCTTCACATCACCCTGTGCCTTTTCTCTAAGGCCATTTTGAATTCCTATAATGTTTCAACAGAAAGTCATGCAGGTTTGGAACAACATATTTGTTTTAAATGATTTTCATTTTTGAACGAACTGTTCCTTAAAGGAAGTAGCACTCTTGTTATGTTTTAGCAATAAGACACAGGTACGTACACAGGTTTTTATCTTACTCAAGTGCTATTTAGTTTTCTCTTCAGCAGGAGTTTAGTTCAATCAGAATACCCATGACCCTAATATTTAGGTAGTAAAATTTCAGTCAAGTCTCCACGTCAGAACTGCTGTAGCGTGTTTCACTTTCACACAAAACAGCTTGGTGCAGTTCCCCTGAACTGGTAGCATGGAGGAGCAGGGTTGCAGCCCATTGGCTGATGAGGTGCTTTTGGTTTGTGGTTTTTTTTCTAAAATCGGATGGAGCCAAAAGAAGCACGTGGTAAGGGCTTCCGCTAGCTCGATTTTGCGCTAGTTTTTTAACATGACTGAAAATCAATCAAGCAGGGTCCCGCAGGGATATACGGCAGCGTGACGCTGAGCTAAACAGCCTGTAGATTTTACTGTTCTTAGATGCTCAGTGAACTTGAAAAAAATGTAAATATTCTTGTGTTAAACAAGCACAAAACTGGCTTTTTTAACCAGACACCAAAAATCTGACTCTTTTGTAATATGGTCATATTTATTATTTTCCTTTTGAAAGAAATTAAAAATTTCTTCAGCAAGGATGCATCAAATTCAAGATATTTATAATGCCACAAAGGATTTCTGTAAGATTTCTACATTAGATCCTTTCGAAGATTCTGGGGAAAAAAGTTTCCACAACAAATATGAAGAAGCACAGCTGTTATTATCAACATTATTAAAAATGTATGTCTAGCAGCAAATAAAGATTTTTTAAAAGGTTCCTCATGGCGATCATCTTTTTCTTACCTGTTTATAATCTGAAGAACCTTCTCTCACCATAAAGAACATTTTGTGAAGCAGAAAGGTTCTTTAGATGTTAAAGGTTCTTTATGGAATCAAATTTTTAAAATGTTTTAAAATCCACCATTTTTGGATAAAAATGTTCTTCTATGGCATCTCGAAGCACCCTTATTTTTAAGAGTGTAATGACCATTGAGAATTCCACTTTCAAACTGAAAGCAGATGTATTGAATTTTTTTTACTCAAATGAATGCAGCTTTAGCCAGTATTCAAAAATCATAGGCGGTTTGAAATCCACGTCAAATCAGAATTTTATTCAATGTGTCTGAGTGGTCAGATCAGATTTCAGGTAGCTTTTCCATTGTTCCAGATGTGACGCAAGTGTAACATAATACAAAATGCATGATATATTTAGAAACTGTGTCCAAATTCAATGCAATATCATTAGCTTCTGCTGTACTGGGATAAGAATAGTGAAAAAGTTGACTTTAGCCACCAAAAAAAACTTCTAATAGCTTTCAGCCACCTATACTGTATATTGACTTACTCTGGTAAATAGAAGTTGATCTCCTGATAATTTGAGTTTTAAATATACTTCAAAAAGAGTATCACTTCTGCTGTGTGACTTTAAACGTGCTCCCAACATTTCTCCTTTTTTATGAGGCCGAGTTGACACCTGCTAATGAAATGAGGAAGTGAAGAGCGCTCTCTTACTCACTAACTCCAAAATAAGTGAAGAGGAAATCTGGTCAAGGTAAAAGACAGAGGTGGGGGTGGCCTGCGTGTCTGTCATGGTGAACCGCTGTATGTGATGCTTTAATTTTTGTCTTGGCTGAGTCACGTCCGGACACGAACACAAATCCAAAATGATAAATGACAGCATACTGCTGTTAATCATTGTGCTGAAATGTGGGGGAGAAACCCTTTAGTTTCCCAAACAAGAGTGAAGTTGATCTTGTAAAGGGGGGGGGGGTGTTTGCGTCGTGGGAGCATGCTCTCGTCCTCAACTGCTTTCAAAACTTTACTCACACACACTCTCCCACGCGTTTCTCTGATTTTCAAAAACGAGAAGCCGTCTTTGCTTTTTTTGAACAACAGTGCTGATGGCTAATATTAGATGCATGACTCCTGACGCAGCAGGATGTCTTCAGCTCTCCCACTGCACGTAAAAATGGCAAACACTGGCTAAAGTCTGCAGCTCTTCCTTCCCTTTAACCAGAAAACCTGTCTGATCAAATGTGTCCTGTCTGGTAGGGATGGGGAAGTTGCACAGCTGTTCCAGAGCCTGGGGGCCAGGGGGGAGGGGGGCAAAAGCGAAAGGGTAGATATACGAATGGAGTTTGAGATGATAGATACACAGGAATATGCAAAAGCGTGTGTGGGTATATCAGTTAATGGTTTGATTTAGTTTCCAAAGGCTCATGGAGAGCTGGAGAACAATGCTGTTATTATGTAGCCGAAGGGGGGCCGACTGTAAACTTTGTGTGTTTGTTCACCGTAAAAATGTATGGCAAGAAATTAGTCACGTAGAGCCTTGTGTTAATGTGTTACTGCACATTCATTTACAATGATGTCTCATAGAAAAGCAGGGGAATTATGAGAGGTAATAAGCCTTTTTTGGGGGGGGGTCAGACGCCAGAAGAAGGCACAAAGACACATTGTGTTATCTTTTCAAAATCGGTGAGACAAACATCGAAGTGTTCTCTCCAGAGAAAGTCTTATCATTTATCAGTTTCATTCTGATTTAGTTTTTTTTCCTCCAAAGAATGGAACTGTGATATGGCGATTATGAACGCTTTTTCGCCATGAGATAATGAAGCGTGTAATAAGAATGATGTGTGTGCTTAATAAAATCCTAAACGGTTCAGTTTACAACCAAAGGTTCAGATGTTTCTTTGTAGATTAACTTTAATCCTGAAAAGATGCATTCAATTGAATTTCTTTTTGAAAACAGAAGTGACAAAACAGCACAAGATTTTCTTTTTCCAAACAGAAGTGAGCATCCCTATGCTCTACTCCCTTCGGAGGGAAGTGTGTAGGGCATATCTGTCTCATATAACTCCTTTGGTGAAGGGAGCGATGAACCAAACGTTACCTTGACAATGCTATGCGTAATAAAGCAACAGTTGCTTAATTAATATTTTATTTCAATATTTTCTCACTGTGCCTTATTTACTATTAAACCAAACTAAACATGCTTAAACTTGCTTATACTACCGTCTTAAATCCCATTTTTATTGCTGACAAAAATAATTTGTATCACTTTAAATTTAATCAGCCTATTCTACTTATGTTTGTATGTGGAGTCAAATTTAATCCCAACTTAAAATGCATCGCAAGAGGTAACTAAAGATCACATGATCACAAATGGAAATAGCTTTTGTGAAGTTGCATGTTCCCTTCTCTAACAGGCCTTTCGTGACGGGATACAGTTGTTTGCATTCATTTGGAACGTCCCTACAAATGTCGTGCCCTTGAAGGGAGCAAAAAATTTGGAATGTTCTGTTCATCAGAGAATACTAAAAAAGTCCATGTAAATATTAAGCAGCACAGCTTTTTTTTATATTGATGATAATAAGAAATGTTAATTAAGCATCAAATTGGCATATTTGAATGATTTCTGAAACATCATTTGACTCTAAATGCATTCACAATTGAAAAATATCCCAAAAAACCGAAGACGTTTTTTTTTTTCTCGAAATAGTAGTGTTTTCAGGCTGATGATACTCGTTCTCATTTGAAAAGTGCCCAAGCAACATTGAGCAATTTAGCCTGTCAACCTTTTTTGAGCAAAGTTGCCCAGCGTATCATCAGCCGTACAGTATTTATGATTAACCTTGGTGAGCAAAAGAGATTTCTTTCAAAAACATTACAGTAATCTTACTGATCCTAAACAATCTTTGTGCATGCGGAGCATTGATTGTTGAATATGGGGAAATGTCTTTATTTGCTGCTGTATTTGGATGGTTGCTATGCAGTATCTAAGTTGATCCTCTTTTTGCAATCTAGTGTCAATCTGTCCAAGAGCTGCTGACACCGGTTACCTTCCTCTGTTGTTTCCTCTGTGTGTGTGTGTGTGTTTTTATTGGTCTATGTAGTTCACACCAACATTATATTCAACCAAAATGTATGCACCCTCATTACAAACTTGAAAGACTTTCTTCTGTGAAACAAAAAAGATATTTTCAAGCAATACCACCAAACAGTTTCAGTGACCACTGACTTACATTGTATACAGGAAAACCCCCCACACATTCATCTCTTTAAAGATGTGCACAGAGCATTGTTCTCATAGATATTAATTACATTAATAAATCCCATAAACACATACATTTAGTAAGAAAATTAGCAGTGGCCATTTATAAGTGCTTGCGCATTTAAGTGTTACTTTGACTTCAGGACATTTGTGCTTTTTAATCAGTGTTTTGTCTGCCATCTGCAGCCCTGCTCTCACTATTCATAACATTCGACCATTAATCACCGTGCAGCAATCTAGGTACAAAGTTGATTCACACGCTTTTGTGCAGCAGATATTCAGAAGACTATCAGCTCAGTTCAGCCCTGGTGGAGACAAACTGTCCTCTGCACTCTTGCTTCAGTCATGTGCTGTGGCATCGTCTACATGCTTAAAAAAAAAGGTTTATTTTCACATCTTTAAAACTAGGCGGTGTGAAACACGAAGCTCGCCGCAGGACACAAATGTGTCATTATGGTGGAGCAAAGCAGGCACAGCTGCAGGTCACTCTTGCATTAATTGTGTTTTATTGTTGACATTGTAGAGACGATATTTTAGATAATACATGGGTAGTAAAGGTAGGGGTTTTAAAGTAACTTCGCTATCGTGGAAACAATCATTGTAATTAAAAAAATGACACATTTGCAGTTTAATAACATGTTTTTGTATATTGTATGAATCTGTTGGAACACCAAGTTCGTTTTGCATTTAAATAAACTATAATCAAGATTCGAGCAAACAAATCAACATGAAAACAGTCGAATCATGGAGTGCGCTATGGGATAGAAGTCCACTTTGTTTAATGAATTGTGTTGTTCTTTGATTTTGAAACTTGCGAGTTCAAGACGATGCATTGTAAAGACTATAAGTCTGTTTCTCACAGTATTAACATCATTGTAAAATCTACTTCGACTAAAGCCTGCATGGTCAGTAGGATAAAAAAAAGCTTATATTTAGATCTTACACGATTTAGGTGAAAATTGACTTTTTTGGGGGAAAAACTTTTTCTGTGGGGTACAAAATGTAGCGAATGTTTTGTGATTATACTCGTGCCGATTAAGTGCATCTAAAATAAAAGTTTTTGTTTACACTATATATATGTGTGTGTTTATTGTGTCTATTTACTATGTATATTTAAATACAAATACATTTTGAAAATATTTACATGTACATATTTGTATTTATTTTACAATAAAATATATTTAATATATAAACATAACAATGTTTCTAAAATATATACATGTATGTAGTTATGTAGACATAATAAATTTAAACAGTATGCGCGCACACACACACGTACATATATTATGCAAACGGAAACTTTTATTTTGGAAAGTCATTTGACAGCACTAGATTAAATATCAATGTGTCTAAAAAATGTAAATAATGAAATGCAATAGCTTTTTTTTATTTTACAGCAAAACAAATCAAGTGTTAAACAAATATAAATGAAATAATACAATCGTTTTATTTTGTAATTTCATAATTAAAGGAATAGTTCACCCAAAAAGAAAAAATGACAGCATATTTTTCTCACCCCCAGTCCATTTTAGGTGTATACCTACACAGTCATACGTTGAGTCAGAAAAGTATAGGTTAGTTAGAAGGAAGTAAATCTGATCATGTCAGTCCTTTTCTTTCATGGATGAATGGAGGAGTTTATGTTTGAGCATGCAATAACAAGTTTGTTTTTGTTAATCTGATATGCTGCCAATGCTATGGGTGTGAAAGCAGTGTCGAAACGGCATATTAAATGTTATTCTCTCCCATTCTGGTCTCACAGAGGCCCCTGCAGGAATGGAGAACGGAGGCTCAATGAACTTGCTAGATTATGGGGAGGCATTGTGGGAAAATGCCGAGAAGAACCGGTACATCTTGTGCCGTTTCGTCAACCCCAACAAGCTGACCTCATATCTGCGCCAATGCAAGGTCATCGATGAACAAGACGAAGACGAGGTGCTCAACTCTCGCCTGCTGGAGTCCAAAGTCAACCGAGCAGGTATTATTCAGTGTTTTCCTGTCCGCATTGTTTACGATATGATACGGATCCGCCCCAAGTTTGGTTTTGCACTTCAAATCGTATTGCAGAGACATCAACATTCATAGATGCCGGTGACAGAAAATACTAAACACAGTGGAATATGGAAATGCAAATTCAATGCTGAAAACATTTACATGCAAATCACATCATCAATCAGTTACGCGGTCACCCCATCTTTCACTGTGTTTTTCCAGTGGTGTAATGTGATGATGAATGGACGCTTTTAATCCTGTGAGCTGCCGCTGTAGTTTTTCTTTCCCAACGACTCCTTCCTGAACCTCCGTGTCATTTTTCAACTTTCGAACGGCCACAGGCAAAACGGATGACAGGGATTTCGCCCGAGCAGCTTGCTTAAGTCTGCACTGTTTGTTTGTCACAAAGCAGCACATCAAAATGCTTGTTTACCACGGCTGGGATTTTCACAGCCCCCCTAATGATTCTCTTTTCCCTCTGGGACCGGCAGTTTGGCACGTAATACAAAAGATCTTTCAAGTACTTTTTGTGCCACGGCTTTCTCTAGTGAGTTAAAATACAATGCACTGCTTTCATCAAAGACAAATCTGGACATTCCTGCTACAGCAGCAACACTACAGAGTTTAACCAAACGCGATGCGATGAGCAATTCGTCTGTCCACACCAGGACAACACTTCCAAGAGAAGTGACAAAGTCCATCACAAATCACAACCAACTGGAAGATCACATGGGCGGAGCTATCTAGGCAAAGCCTGCTGCTGTTTCACACTTGCAACAAAGCGAATAAATACATAATCAAATTGAATCTAGATATTAACATAATTCAAAATAAATACTCAGCAACAAATACAGTGTTTATCGTGGAATATGCTTGTTTTTACAGTTTTTACAATGTTTTTTTAGTTATTTTCAAGATCTGAGGTTAATTTTAAGGCTAACAATTTATTTTATGGTTACACGTAGTTGCTTATTAGCATGCGTATTATTAGAATAGTCATTTATTGGTTGTAATTAAGCACATATTCATGCGTTATTCTACATGACCTTATTCTACATCCCTAATACCCAATACCTAAGTTAACTTACTAACTATTAATAAGCAAATAAAATAAGTATTGAGGGAAAGGTCGTAGTTAATAGTTAACAAGTGTTACTGTTTTTAGTTGTCTTTCTCTTGATGGATGTTAAACTCATTCAGAATGATCCTAAAATTATAATAATATTATACCGAACACAGTCCGTACTGAAACTGTCAATAAAACTATATAGCAATAAGACTGATTGAATAATATCATGTGATAAGCACGTTTGCCGGACTCTTGACAGTCTGAGGGCCTAGGTTTAGCCTAGAAATGATTTGCTTTTGCAGTTATTTTAATGAATACTATTTAAAAGAGTTTTTATTTCTACAATAATAATGGAAAAAAATAATAATAGTATAATATATTTAAAATCTAATCATATTTATTTTTTTCATGCATGCTCATGCATGTTTTAAAGAGATAGTTCACCCAAAAGTGAAAATGCTGTTGATACTATTAATTTACATCTTACCAGGGACTTCCTTTCTTCAGCCGAAGGGATGAATTCTTTACAAAAAGAGATTTCCTAATATATATATATATATATATATAAAATAATATTTTATAAAAAATGTAGATTTAATCAATCAATTAACCTTATATAGCGCTTTTAACAATACTTATTGTGTCAAAATACTGAACAGTACTTAAAAAAAACAACGTTCTGATAGTGATTTATCCTGATCTCATTAACATGTACTATTTAAAGTAAAGGTCACATCAGGTAGAAATAAGTCATTGCACTTTTTTCAGTTCAACAAGAGTCATGCTGCAGCGGTTTATGTTTCAGGTCGGTTGTTGGATATCCTGCACACAAAGGGAGAGCGAGGCTATGTGGTTTTTCTAGAGAGTCTAGAGTTGTACTACCCTGACCTCTACAAACTCGTCACAGGAAAGGAGCCTACACGCAGATGTTCCACTATAGTCGGTGAGCAACTTTCAAATTACAATGCTGCCCATATAAATGACCTACGACCATGCCTTAAAAATGTTTGTTGCCTTCCACCTGCTTCCCCTCTGGGATGAGCATCTGCCATAAATCCCCTTTCAGATTTGCGCAGTAACCTTATAAACAATGGCTACTACGGTGCATTAATGGTGTCAGGTTGTCATAAATAATTACTATACACATATATTATGCTATCTGCATGATATTACACCAGGCACTGTTTTTTGCAGTAGTGTTTAATTGACTGTAATTTATTAATTTTTTTTGTCCTGTAGTGGAAGAAGGCCAGGAAGGGTTAATCCAGTTTTTAATGAATGAAGTCATAAAGCTTCAGCAGCAGTCCAAGGCTAAAGATGTGCAGCGCGTGGACATTATAAGCAAATGTCGCACGCTAGAAGATGAGCACAAGAAGCTACGACTGGCCAATCAGGAGCTGCAGACTTTCCAGGAACGCTACAATAAGATGAAAGAGGAGCGTAATAACTATAACGATGAACTCATGAAGGTGAAGGACGACAACTATCAGCTGGCTATGCGATATGCCCAGCTCAGCGAGGAGAAGAATATGGCTGTGATGAGGAGCCGAGACCTTCAGCTAGAGGTCAGAGGGCTTCTGCAAGCATTGCATGATGATTCGAGTCGATATTTGTCTTTGGAAGTCTCTCTGTCTTCTGTATTTACTGCTAAAAGTGATGGGTCACTTATATTTACACGTATGATTTGACTATGTGGGATACAAATGTATTTCCTCTAGATTGACCAACTAAAGCACAAGTTGAACAAGGTGGAGGAGGAGTACAAAATGGAAAGAAGGCAATCTCTGAAATTGAAGAATGACATTGAGAATCGACCTCGGAAAGAGCAGATATTTGAGCTGGAGCGAGAGAATGAGGTCTTGAAGATCAAACTCCAGGAGTTGCAGTCCATCATACAGGTGAAGACGCTTTTGCATCCCAGTACATTAAAGATGGTTGGGAAAGGCTACTCAAAGTAGTTTTGTTTGCTTGTTTTGTTGCTTTGTATGCACAGCCTGGGCCTCTACCTGATTCAGACAAGGCTATCTTGGATATCCTGGAGCATGACCGACAGGAGGCTCTAGAGGATCGCCAAGAGCTAGTCAACAGACTCTATAACCTCCACGAAGAGATCCGACAGGCCGAGGAGCTGCGTGATAAGGTTAGGACCAGCCTAAATGATTTCAGCTTTAAGCTCCATTTCAAACAATGCATAGCACATATAATATTTGGTAAATATAGTATTCTTAATTACAAATGAAAACGCACACAGAAACGTGATCAAATATTAAAATGAAATGCATTATTACTCAAATGTTTGGGTGGGCCTGCACGTCTTTTTTGTGTTTTACTTTACAATATATGCATTTGTCGATGCTTGCATTCAGCAAGGATGCATGAAGTTGATTAAAAGTGACAGTAAAATAAAAACAAATGCACACTTTAATTTTAAACACTGGTTTTAAAATGTGTTTATATCAAAAGAAACACATTACGATTTCCACCAAAATATTAGGCAGCACAACTGTTCTCAACTTTGATAATACTAGTTTATTAGTTTAAGCAGCAAATCAGTATGATTTCTGAAGGATCATGTGACTGTATGATGTTAAAAATCCAGCTTTTTCTATGAAAGAAATGACTTACATTTGACCATATATTTAAATAGAAACCAGTTATTTTAAAATGTATTTATAATCATATTATTGCTATTTTTACTGTACTTTTAATCAAATATATGCAGACTTGTTGAGCAACAGACTTTTCAACAACATTAAGAAATCTTACTGACCCAAACTTTTAAACTGTTCTGTGTCTTATAGTGATGCATCTTTTTTTTTTTAAACTGTGCTTTCCTGTTTCTGCTATGAAAATAGCCTTTGGTGTTGACATGGTGTTAAAAAAAGAGGAACAACTTTGCATCCGTTATTAATGAAATAATATAAGTAGGCTTTATTCATATGCAAGCTAGATGCATTGCCACTCGCAATTATCTGCAAGCAATGCAGTAGATTTTTGCTAGAAAAATGAGTTGTCTTATATGGCAGCATAACTTTGCTGCTTGCTATTCGAAACACTAGAAGTCCACAGACTGTATAGTGCCTGGCAAGGTAGACAGCTCGCAGAGACCTTAAGTGTCAGGTCGTATTGGTCAATTTGGTCACTTCCTGAATGATCAAATGTCCTCATAATGAACATGCCAAATGTGATATTACATTGGCCTCACAGGGGATTAAGCGTATTTAATATGGTCACAGCGTGAGTTTTTAGTTGACGGCTAGAAATAATGAAGTGTAGGCAAAGGTTTTTTCTCTTGTCACACATGAACGAGAAGTGACAGAGGCTGATGAGGACTGGCTGCTCTAAGTGGCCCCTTCTGCAATGTGCTGCAGCTCTAATTAGAAGTGCATCTGAAGTGACGTGTGAAAAGTGTCAGAATTCGGGCTAAGACAGGAAGGGAGGGGGAGGGGTGGCGGCATTGACTGCTTATCACAGTCAGCCCTCTTTTGGAGCTTTTCAGATGGTCTACTTCTCGCATAAAATGTGCATTTTAGAGTGTTGAAGGCCTAACTTGGCCACAAAAGAAAAAAAAAAAATCTTGAATGGCTTACCATGAAGTCTCTCTTTTAACATTACAACCAAGTTTAATGCATGCAGAGTGCTTGTTAAAGCCAGACATCCCACATTCCCAAATATATGTTAGTGTTTTTTTGTTTATTGACATGGAAAGTAATCCTTGTCTGAAGGTGTTGATGTGCTGTGGAAATTTCTGCTACAACAAAATGGAAATTTATGCCATAGCGGAGCATTTTTCTGGGTAAATGATGAAGCTTTGTCTCCTCAAGGTTTGAGTCGCATGAAACTGTTTAGTGTGGAATGACGGTCTAAGGGGTAGATATTAATAATGTGCTGAAAAGAAACGCTACAAATTGTAACTGTAAGGTTTCCTCTCAGGATCATGTGATACGATTTTTGAATTTGCTCTTATTCTGTTGATGGGTTTCTAAGAAACATTTAATCTACTAATGCACAGTACCTGGAAGAGAAGGAGGACCTTGAATTGAAGTGCTCCACTTTGGTGAAGGACTGTGAAATGTACAAGAACCGCATGAATACGGTCATGGTGCAGCTGGAAGAGGTTGAACGCGAGCGGGACCAGGTGGAGTACTAATGTTCCTACTGATGGCTTTGGATTAGTTTATTTCCTGTTACTCAAAAGGGCTATCGATATAGTATCGTTTTCTTTGACCACAGGCTTTCAAGTCGAGAGATGATGCTCAACACCTCGTGTCTCAATGTCTGATTGACAAAGACAAGTACCGCAAGCAAATACGGGAGCTGGAAGAGAGGAGCGATGAACTTCAAATTGAAATCGTACGTAAAGAAGCCAAGATAGTCAACCTGGAGTGCAAGCTGAGGCGGATGGCCAAAGAAAATGGTTTGGATCAGGTGAGAAATGATCTATGTGACTGAAAAGTGTAGTTTTTTTTCTGGATGTACTTTTATGTGTTGTATTTTAACATCATGGTATTTATCATGGTATTTCCTCCTCAGAGTCTGCCACGAGACATTACTCCACTAATTATAGCTCAGCACTTTGGGCAGCCTGATGGAAATACAGGAGGACCTTCAGAAGACTCTGGAGAAGACACTGTTGATGATCAAGAGCCTAAGCTCCAGCGCAGATGCAACCTTAAGGGCAGAGTGAGTACAAACTTAAAGCTACAGTATGTCTTTAAATCTCTCTTTGTGCATCTTTTGTTCAAGAATATTTCTGTATCTTAATGCATCATTCTCATGTATTAGATCAACAGACCGAGATCTCCAGCAGCTGGACCAAAAAGTCCTCAATTCCAAGGTCAAACTTTTTTTACAAAGCTTTTTTTCTGAGTGAGAACTGAGTGTAGCTATCGTACTATATTGTATTATCATTTAATTTAATTATTGGATTATTTCCTTTTATTTAATCTCTTTAATTATATAGTCATGCCTTACACAAACGGAGATCTGTCAGAACCTGCAGCTACTGACAACATGAGTCTTCACAGTGCCAGTGCAATGATTTCTCCTGCAGAGAACTGCTTTAAAAATGTAGGCTTGAATGCATTTTCATCTACTGTAATTTGTGTATCTCTTCAAGCAGCTTACATCTAAAGGCAAATGGTTTGTATGTGCTTGTGTCTCTTCAGGTGCGATGCCGTAATGACAGTATCTTGTCCACCGTGCCTGAGCCTCCAGACCAGAACTCCATTGTCAGGAGAAGCAAGGAAAACCCAAACTCACAATACAAGTGGTAAATAAAATCAGAGCTATATGAAACATACAGAGAAAAGAATAGATCGATAGGATCCATTACTACAAAAATAGCAGTTAGTAGCTTTAGTAAAGTTATAGTGAATTGTTGCTGGCATTGTAGACTTAAGTTCACTATGCTGTATCTCTCTTTTAGTATTCCCATCTCAGATACTGCAGATACTGACAGTGGAGACAATGCCGACATGGGTATGAACGCGCATAAATCATTTATTCCACCCACTCACCGCTGAATCATACACTTAAGTGACTCTCCTTTGTAAAAATGTCTCTTTCTGGGCTGTAGATGACCATGACTTGTCCTCCTATGGGCCTTCATCCATCCATTCATCTTCATCTTCCCACCAGTCTGAGACAATGGACTCGTACGATCTGGAGCAAGTTAATAACATCTTCAGGAAATTCTCTTTGGAGAGGTATTTTGATGTCTACTTATAATGATAGTGTTTTTTATAATAATCCTATGAGGCAATAATTCAACTTTCCATATGGATGGCCTTGAGAAATGAATCTTGTCTCTATCATCTCAATTTGTACATCTATAGTACCACTTCGCTTTGATCGGTACATGTGCACTCTTTCTTTCTCCAGACCGTTTCGTCCTTCATTAACATCGGGCCCTCCTCAAAACACGTCGCGGCCAGCGCAGAACCTTATTCTCTCTGGAGAAAACATTCTGTCGGACATCACTCTGATTGGTGGAAATTTTAGCGGCATCTTTGTGTCCTCTGTCCAGTCTGGTTCTGAAACTGACCGGGCTGGAGTTAAAGTCGGACATCATCTTTTAATGGTGGGACTGAACTCCTGCCTATGCTCCATCACCAAAATAACAAAACGAAAGCTGCTGCAGAAGTGGTAATCTTTCCCTGTTTGGTTTCGTTTATTCTCTAGCTGGAAGGCAATATTCGTGGAGAAGCTCAACGTGTGGCTTTGGAGATCTGCACCAAAGAGGAGGCTCACTGGACCCTGCAGAGATGCACCGGACAAGTGCATCTCCATTACAAGTCTAACTATGATGGTAAGCTCAGACTTCTCTTAAAAAGAGTAAGCATTTTTTTTCAAGAGTTCACAGTGAAGGTTAGAAGTTCAAATACTTCAAAAGGTCCTATGCCACTTTGGGAGGAGCCTAATCACATATTCACACTTTAAAGAAAAGACAAGGCTTTGGTCTTTTAACCCACGGCCTTATCTGAATCATATGTGCTGCTCCTCTGTTTTCTTTTTCTCAGTCTTATTCAGTGTTGTCCACAACAAATGGTTCTCAGTGTCACTTTTCAAAACCTCAGTGGCTCTTGTGCTCTTTAATGGGTTCCTGTTTTGACCCCGCTTTGTTTCCAGGTTACAGGCGGCTGCTGAAGGACATTGAAGATGGCACAGTGGTATCCGGAGACTCTTTCTACATCCGTCTCAATCTGAACATCTCCAGCCAGATGGACAACTGCTCACTGAACGTACGATGTGACGAGGTGCTCCATGTTCTTGACACCATGCATCAGGGCAAATGCGAGTGGCTGTGCTCCCGGGTGGACCCTTTTACCAACAAGGACACGGAGAGAGGCACCATACCGAGCTACTCCAGGTGAGGACAGTGAAAACTGAGTGACCATTATAGTGTCGGTTTCAACACAAGCGTGAACATTGTCTATTGCCTGCTGCAGATTGTCTGTCAGTGCATAGGTGAGTGTGTGGGCGTGCATTTTTATATCTGTTGACTGTGAAGCTGTAAAGTGAACTTGGCTGTCACCTCCTCCCCAGAGCCCAGCAGCTCCTCTTGGTGAAGATTCAGAAGCTGATGTGTCGAGGAGGTCGAGAGGAAACCGAAACTCTGCGAGGACTCCGGGTCAGTTCCTTCTGGATTATTGAAGAAATGCACCCACTTTTGGCTTTTATCTTTATTGATGAGTCAGAACTGACGAGACATAATTTGAATGCCAATTAATGTGACCGTATTCGATACTTTTTGTCTCTTCAAAGGGAGAGTTCAGCCAAATATGAAAATTCTCTCATCGTTTACTCACCCTCATGTCGGTCCAAACCTGTATGACTCATTTTCCTCTCCGCATCATAACTGTTTTGAAAAGTTTATACTTTTATGTATCGACCAGCTGTGGATATGAGTCCACTTAAAATGTCAGTCAATTCTATTGAAGCAAAACAGTCATCAACCTGTCTTTGATTTTCTGCGCCTTTTACACGTATTAAAGGGGACCTATTATGTAGAAGATGTATTATAAGTCTCGGATGTCCCCAGAATGTGTCTTTGAAGTGTCAGCTCAAAGTAACCCACAGATCATTTATGATATAATTTTTAAAAATGCCTATTTTAAGTGCAAGTAGAAACACGCTGTTTTCATGCATGTGCAATGACCTGCTGCATCCTGCCCCCTTTTTCAGAATAGGGCCCTGCCTTTACAGCTCGTACTTCAGATACTCTTTCAAAAACATCTGTTTGGTTTTGATTATCATGCTTATTGCAATGAAATCATCCATTTTAAACCATATTAGTTTATAATAGACGTTTTTTGAGATCACACAAGTTCTCTTTTATATCGTATTGCGCTTAAACTATAAAATACACAAAAGTATATGGTAAAAACACAGGAGTCACAAAACCAGTTGTTTATGTCTGTGAAGGTAAACAAGCTAGAAAAGAAATCACATGTTGATATTAGATCTGAGACAGCAGCGTAATATACAGTACTTATACTGCAGTCTACTCTGTTCATTTGTCACAATGGAAAAAATAAAGGGCGGGGTCTAATACAGCAGTGTCTATCAAGTTGTGGGCGGGGCTTGTAAAATGTGACATCACATTGTACAGATTCTGCAAACGACTTGTTCTAAGACACTGCTTGTGAATTATGGGGATTAAAAAAAGGGAGCTGGTGTATTTTTAGCATTATAGGGTGGTTGTGTACACACACTGCCAGCACACATTTATGTTCAAACAACATGTAAAAATTAATTTAGCATTAATATGTATTAATGAGGTTTGATTGGCTACTCTCCATATTAAAGCACTTTACACTATTGTTCATCAGGGTTGCTGAATACAGTGTAGGCGTTGCACGTATAGTCATATGATAATTCATAGTCCTGATGTCATTCCTTTAATGTTTTTTGAATGACACATTTCCCATAAATTGCCCTGGGTTGCATTTCCCAAAAGCAGCTGATCTTAAGTTGATCGCAGCTTCATTAGTTTCGATGGGTCTACGATGTACTTAGGCTTACAAGGATTTTGGTAAATGCAGCCCTGGTAAATTTTACTTTGCTAATAAATTCTCTTACTTCCATTTGTGCTCACAGAGCACTCTACAACCCGAGGAGCCCACACCAACTCAAGACCCAAAGTCTAGTCCACGTCTGTCCAGAGCCAGCGTCTTCATCTTTCAGTTATTACAGGTAACAGGTCCTCTTGAGTTTGCTCTCCCTGCCACAGTGCTGAGGTCTTACTGCAGATAGAAAAAGAGCAGAGTCTTGCTGAGATTAAAAGAGATCCCTGGTGTCAGTTTGTCAGCAGGGTGGATAACAAGTACAAGAGGATGAACAGCAGTGAGCGTGTCCGCATTGTCAATGGAGGAAATCCATCATCAGTTTTCAGGCCAGGTTTTGAAACGCTGAGGCCTGAGGGTAAGACTGCCCACCCTCATCTTTACTTGTTTATTTTGAAGGAATCTTTGCAGCGGATGTCTTGTAGACAGGCTTCGTACTGTCATGAAAATAAAACCCGAAAATGTCAGTAAAGTTTGTTTTCCAGAACTGAAAAATTTACATTTTATTAACTCCTTTTGAGTTATGCTCTCACTTTTTTAATCAGCCTTTTTGTGCACAATGCCCCCAAAAAAGATTTTCTAAATTGGTTAAAGGAATGAGAATCCACTGCTTTCATAATCCATTTCTAGTGTTTATGCTGAGTTATATTTGCCATTTTAGCAGAAAACTGCTTTCAAAGCTGACCTCTGAACTGTTTCTGTTCTTTCAGACACATCTGACCCAGAGAGTGACTTAAACAAGAGCTTGAATCTGATCCCATACAGTCTAGTGACTCCACATCAGTGCCAGCATAAAAGACCTGTCCTCTTCACGCCCAACGTCCTAGCCAAGACCATTGTACAGAAGTTCCTTAATCTTGGAGGTGCTATGGAGTTCAATATATGCAAACCAGGTAAACGTTGCTGGATGAGGATTGTCCTATAGCAGCACACTGTGATGATGATGATGATGATTATTACACGATTATTAACTATAGGTCACATATATAATAAATTGAACTTGCAAATAAGGTCTTTATTTTAATTGTTTCCGTGATTTCATCTCTTACTTCACAAGAAACAACCCACTCATTCTATGTTTAGCACAAGCTTTTGAATAAGATAAATCAGATAAATCCAGCTGTTGCAGATAAAAAAAGCATTATCAGTTATTAATGTTGAGTGTTTAAGGAATAGAGATTGTTGTTTTTTGCGGATATTTAAATATTTTAGCACTAATTTACGAATTTGGTCATCCTGCTTTACAAGACTAATATTGCATTAAATTATGCAAACAAAACTTTAAAATAAGTTGCCTGTCAAAAATGTAGTTTTCTGTCGAATGCAGCAGTGTTTTATTTTGTAAACTGATAAGAAAGCATAATTTTAATCCAACATTTAACACATACATTATTAAAGCAATTAACAGGCTATTTATCTCTCTTTAACAAATACTGTTATACTGTTAGAAAAATGGTTTCAACTAGGCTCTATAGTTCTATTAGTAGATTCTTGAAATAAATCACAATTCGGGTTGGGATGAGTTAATGTGTACTTAGTTAGAATGTGAAACTTAGTGTAAGTTGTAATTACTTGTAAGTGTAATTACAGACTCTTTGTTCATATGTCACTGCGTGTATGTTTTGACTACACATCCTTAGCAGTTTCGTTTTTTGCTTGGGGAGAGTTGGGGGATCTTCTTCCAAAATGATCATAAATGGAATTTTTTAAGAAACTAGAATTAAGAGTAATCGAATCAGAAGCACAATTTATAATGTCCTCCCTAGATGCAAGCAATGTTTTCCTTGCCATGCCTACTTACAAGAACTATTAATTCATCTTTTTACAGACATTGTGACAAAAGATGAATTCCTCATGAAACAGAAGATAGAGCCCATCATTTATTCCAAAGAAAAGCAGGCATGCACATATGAGTGCATCACCCCAGATAACATTGAAGCGGTTGCTTTCAAGGTACAGTAATAAATGTTCTTTTCAGAAGAATTTAATAATAGCTAAATTATGTTTTTGCTGTTATGTGCTGTCATTTCTTCTGCTTATTCAAGAAGCTTGTCAGATATTTATGTGTTCGCTGTTTTGCCGAGCAGTATAATTTTAAAGCGCTTCCTCTGAGTGAGAGATTAACCCTTTCCTAAAGATGGCAATGGGATTGTCACACTACTCCCAGCCCCGAATACTTACTACTAGTTAAGGATCGTGGCATGAGGAATCAAATTTCCCTTGATCTTTTAACATTTAAGAGGTCTTTAATTTCATAGTTGATTGCATGTCCTAAGCATCACTCATGCCTTAACATCTCTCACTTCACTTCGATTGATGCACACATCAATTGATGCATTGATTGATGCAATGCATTCTGCATTTATTTACCTACCTTATATTTTATTCCTTTGTTACGAGAGCACATGTCCCGTAACACCCAAGCGTCGAACCTGCCAAGCATTGCTTAAACTCCAATTGACACACATTAGCAAATGGTAGCCTAAACTTTTTTTTTTTTTTTACTATATTTTGCTTGTGACACACATGAGAACCAGTGCCTTAGGCTATGGCCACAAGTGTTCAGTCTGACACTTGTCTACACCGGATGTAAGTGTTGTGTCATGTTGAGTCTAAAGCATTAAGATAAGATACAGTGGGTACGGAAAGTATTCAGACCCCCTTAAATTTTTCACTCTTTGTTATATTGCATATATCCCTGTACTTGGCCACATTCATCTTTCCCTCGATTGCAACCAGTCGTTCTGTCCCTGCAGCTGAAAAACACCCCCACAGCATGATGCTGCCACCACCATGCTTCACTTCAAGATCTATCTTGGTCTCATCAGACCAGAGAATCTTATTTCTCACCATCTTGGAGTCCTTCAACTGTTTGCATGAGCAAACTCCATGCAGGCTTTCATGTGGCTTCCGTCGGGCCACTCTGCCATAAAGCTCCGACCAGTGGAGGGCTGCAGTGATGGTTGACTTTCTACAACTTTCTCCCAGCTGCATCTCTGGAGCTCAGCCACAGTGATCATTGGGTTCTTCTTTACCTCTCTCATCAAGGCTCTTCTCCCCCGATAGCTCAGTTTGGCCGGACGGCCAGCTCTAGGAAGGGTTCTGGTCATCCCAAACATCTTCCATATTTATGATTATAGAAGCCACTGTGCACTTAGGAACCTTAAGTGCAGCATAAATGTTTTTGTAAACTTGGCCAGTTCTGTGCCTTGCCACAATTCTGTCTCTGAGCTCTTCAGGCAGTTCCCTTGACCTCATGATTCTCATTTGCTCTGACATGCATTGTGAGCTGTAAG
>JAUCNO010000795.1:33095-43095 GCA_032353835.1 Enteromius viviparus
AAACACCATTACACCTATGAAGAGAGAGACCCCAGAACACATGGAGACACTACAGGAGTGTGTGTGTGTGTGTGTGTACCTGCACTCCCTCTGCAGTGAGAGCGGAGCAGGGCTGGATCTGCCAGATCCGGTCTCGTATCGTGTGCAGGTTCAGACTCTCTGCGATCTCTGCTGCCGTCGCTGCCGTCATCAAGTCCTGTTTGTTGGCAAAGATTAGCAGTGGCACCATGTTCAGCTTCTCCTCATCAAGCAGCTCCGCCAGCTCCTGAAGACAGTCAGCATTTCTCACACACACACACACACACACACACACACACACACAGAGAAAGCGATCGTTCAGTTATCTTTCAGCAGTATCAGACTATATATATACTATATATATATATCTATATATACTATACTATATATTTGATGAAATATATTTGATATCTTAGTATCGGCTGATATATAACAACACAAACAAGTGATGACGTCTCACCTGTGCGGTTTCATCAAAGCGTTTTCTGTCTGAGCTGTCAATCACATAAATCTGTAATAAATCAACAGTCATTAACAGAATCTAATCTGAACTTAATAACGACTGAAGCAAACGATTCTGGATTTAGGAACTTCTCATTTGACTTCCACTGCATCATCTCCACGTTTCTAACCCAAATCTTTCCTCACTTCATTTTTAGCACATCTAAGGTATTTGAAACACAGAAGTGAGTTAAGATCGTGAGAGACTGCTGCTGGTAAATCACGAGCAGTAAACTGGGAAACAGCTTGGAGTTTGGAATATTAAGCAGCACTATTTTCCTACAAATGAAATAACTGGAAGCGGACTGAAGGCTTGCACTTCTGCTAAACAGAGCGTGGATATTGTTTTTGTTATTTATAACTTCAATGAATTACTAAATGTGACCCTAACCCCAAAACCAGTCTGAATAGGTCAGGATGCAGACTTTCCAAACATAGTTTTTGCATTTAGATGTGTTAAATCATGTGACATGATGCTGTGTCATGATGACAATGAAGAAGAATATTCCCAAACAGACAATAACGTCTAAACTCATCAGCACAGAACATCTGTAGAAATAGTCAGCAATACATTGTATACAAAGAATTATTAATTTTTCTTTTATGCCAAAAATAATTTTATATTAAGTAAAGATCATGTTACAGGAAGACATTATGTTCATCAAGACTTCATGTTTGATTAGTAATAATGGCTAAGATCTTTATTTGAACAACTTTAAAGGTGATTTCCTCAATATTGAGATGTTTCTGCTCCTCAGATTCAGGTTTTCTAATAGTTATATCTCAGACAGATATTGTCCTCTCCTCACAAACCAGACGTCAGTGGAGAGATGATTTATCTTATTGCTGGTTTTGTGGTCCAGCGTCACATATTAATTATTACCAAGTGCTTTCTTTACAGTAACGTCACGGATAAATCATTCAGGAGCACCAGTAAATGTTGATGTTAATAATAATGGGTCTGTACGGGTCATCACAAACTACTCTCCAAATAAAACATTTGATGAAGCACCAGGAGATCTGTGTTCTCAAAGTAGTTCCTCCAGTACGGTCTGATCTTGCGCTGTCCGCCGATGTCCCAGACGTTGAGCTTGAAGCCTTGCGACTGGACACTCTTGATGTTGAAGCCCTGTTGGAAAGAGAGCGGAGCGTGAGAGCGCTGGCCGGATCTGCTCAGGTGAGCGTCTGTGTCGGACTCACCTGTGTGGGAGTGATGTGGCTGATGTCCTCTGACGCCAGCTGCTTCAGGACACAGGTTTTACCTGCATTGTCTAAACCCAGCAAAAGGATTCGAACCTCCTGCTCAGGAGAGTTCTTCAGCCTCCTTAAGACCGACAGCAGGCCCTGAGTTACAGTAATAGATCATGTAACGTCAGTCTTTGTTCCTCATGTACTGACTGACAGCTCGGGGTTGCCATGTTGAGAGAAATCAGGAGTAAGTGCAGAGTGTTGTGTGTGAACATAATCTTACTGTAGTTCTAGACTAAATATATATTATATGCGTGATGTATTTACGCATATAACCTGCACAAAATAACTGCCATTAATTACGCTATTAAAAATAATAATAATAATTATTATAATATATATATATATGAAGTAACGCAATACTATAATGAAACTACTTTTGAAAGTAACTTTCCCAACATTGCTGCAGCTGAGAGAGTGTTAGTGAAGGACTTGTGTCTGAACCAATCACACACGACTTTGATCGGATCAGCCAATCAGCTGCTTTGATTAGGATTGACAGATTTAACACCTGCTGCTAACCAAAATAAACCTTAAGCCAGTTTCTGTGCCATATGTACAGTAAACACTCAGATGACACATGAATTCTGCATTCACATGATCTAGTATTTACTGTCATTTAAAAGAGAAAGACAGGATTCTGCATCAGATCCTTTAAACTAAAGCTTATTCGGCTCAATAGATGCGCATAAAAATGAATTTACAGTATTTAATAACTTTGTACCAATACTACAACAAACAAAAGTATTTTCTGAGAATCTGTAGCGCCTTATAATAAACTATTAGCGCTGTTGTAGTCCTATAAGAATAAAGGCGTCTCTTCAAACAGCGAACAGTTTTGAACACAAACTGCTAGAAACCCGTTAAAACCGATCGAAACGAGTGACAGACTGCAGCTGTTCATCATATATATGAATATGAATGAGATGAGTGCGTGTGTGAGAGAGATATCAGCCGAGATACTCACCATTCCTCTGTGCGCGCTCCCGCTGTTTCAGAACGCGCGGTTGACGTCATATGGGTGACGTCAGGGGAATAATAACGTCTCTAAATTGCGCACGTGTTACTTTAAAATACCTTAAAAAACGAAAACTGTCCGCATAGCATAAAACGCATTAATACAAAATATAATACGTAGTTCCTATGTAGTATTTTAATTACGATGCTCTGTAGGGTATTTCACAATTTGTATCTGATTTACTGTTGTAGAAAAAATAAATACAAACACACGTTACAGACATTATATATATATATATAGATATAGATATAGAATCTGAAACTAAATACTTTTTTCACATAGAAATAATAAAACAGAGCGATAAAAATAAAGAAAGTCGCGGAGAAGTCTGGTGTCTCTGGATGTGTAAAGAGAAGCAGCGGATGTGTTCCAGCTTCAGTGCCGCTCTTCGGCTGTTATTGTGTTTTTGTTGTTGTTATTATAGCTGTGGCTGGGTGTGATGCTGCTGCCCTCTGTGTGCGCATCTCATGAAATCACGTTCATCAGCACAGACATGTCGTTTGGACGGCCGTCGCGTCTGTTCAACTGAAGCTTTATGATTCAGCTCTAGTTTGGGAAGAAAAACGCAGCAAGATTCCGCAGAAGATGCTGGGTTCCGTGGTGGGGCTCCTCTGCACAGGGGCGTGTTTGGTCGAGGTAAGCCGGCGGCGCGGCCTCTGAGGCGGCGAGCGCTGAACTTGAGCTCCGGGATCGGCGCGGCGCTAGGCCTTGATAAACAACTCCAATAAAACCATAAAACAAACATCATGTATCTATGGTTAAAAAGACCTTATGCCCTTCGATAATGAATATTTAACATCTTAATAAATATCTTACATTTTAAAATGACAGACATTCAGGAGATGAAAAGATTCGAGACAAAACAATTGTGCTTATTACTGGTTAGTTTGTAGCTCATTGTTGGTGATTGTGGGGTTTCTGGAGTGTTTTAGTGAGTCTGTGGAGTGTTGTGTGTAATTGTTAGGTTAGGTTTGAGTCGTAAAGGTTGTTTTTAAAGGTTATTGTGTAGAAAAGAGAGACAGCGCCTATCTCAGTTCACTGGCAGATAAATAAAGATGCATCTGTTAACCAGCATTTAACTGTTTACTGTATTTACACAATGCTGTATTTAAGGGGTTAACTTTAATTGATCCTTTGCGAAAATAAAAACATAATAACTATAGTTAAATCATGTTCTTGCTACACTAACCATAGTTCATGTAAAACTGTGGTTATACAGCTTAGATTGGATTCAACTTTATTGTGATTGTGCAGAGTACAAGTACACAGACAATGAAATGCAGTTATATGCATCATTCTCTATGGCTACTAGTGCAAATATGAGGCAGTATAGCAGAGACCTGCTCAATTAAAGACTGTGAATACAAAATATAAACAGAAGCTGCATTATATAGTCAGGAACTCTGTTTCTACACTTTTACTTGTGTAAATGACATGTATCCCTTAATTTTTGTTAGGGATATATGTAATGGTTCATATTTATTGAGCACATGATTTCAGCTTCTGTTAGTTCATCTTGATCCAGGCTAATGTGTGGATTTCGGATGATGAATTTGTCTTTGTGTTGGTGATGAAGGAGTGTTTACTGTCAGACACTGGCGCTGATGTAAAGCTTGGAGTGTGCTCGATGAAGAGCTCAGATCTGTGCTCTCGTCTTTCACTCAATGCTTGTGTTTGTTTGACAGGGGAAGGAGTTTTGTTTCGGAGTGAACAATGAACAGTACCGCTGTGAGATGGGCTACTGCTGCGGAGAGACCGAGTGCTGCACTTACTATTACGAGCTCTGGTGTAAGTACACACACACACACACACACACACACACACACACACACTACATGGGTTTGTGTTGCCAATCAAGATTCATTGATGTATTTTGCCTCATTACAAATTTGGGAAGATGTTTGTCGCTCGTATTGCATTGCCACATTTTGCGTCTTTCTCTCACAGTTTAAAAAGCATCAACACGGCATTAGTGCGCCTGAATGGATTAATCAGCCAATTATTAATTTACTCAGTTATTTAAACACTCACTGAAGTGATTGGCTGTGATGTTGGGCTGATCCTCAGCGTGGCTGTGTGCAGGACTGATGATGATGATGATGATGATGGTGGTGTGTTCTCAGGGTTCTGGCTCGTCTGGACTCTCATCATCATGCTGAGCTGCTGCTGTGCGTATCGACACCGGCGGGTGAAGATGCGTCTGCAGCAGGAGCAGAGACAGAGAGAGATCAGTCTGATGGCGTATCAGGGGGCCTCCAGCGCCTTCATCACTCCTCCTCCTCCTCTTAACCTGCGTGAGTACTGCCTCCACACTGACAAAACATAACACATATATTCAGGAATTGTATTGATAAGGATAATTAGATGATATTGTTCTGGCTCGGTGTGGTCAGTGGGGCTTGTCGCACCGGTTCCTGAACGATGCCTTCTTCGATACCAATTTTATGAAATCAGTTTGAACAAAATGAGAACGTTGTTCTAAGCTGACATTTATACAGACTCCAAACCTCATCTCCAGAGCCACTGCACGGAAATAAATATATCCAACACCACAGATCAGTGCAAACGAATAAAGTTAAAATAGTCGTGTGTGGTGGAGCAAATTAATATAAAGACAGAAATGACGTGCAGTCGTGTAGATGATATTAATAACATGGAGCTATTTCAGGGCTCTCTAGTTTTAGCAAGAGTTAGGAGTGAAGAGTCTCTGAAGTTAGGGTTAGTTGTTCAAATATGAATTATAAAATCTTGGTAAATCTGGTAGAGACAAATTCATCCAAATAAAATAAATAGTTTTATAGATTATAGATAGCCGCTCAGTGAACATCATACTGTACTCGTATCGTGAGATAGCAGAATCTGAAACTGTAGTAATAATTGAATAGAAATATTTCCCAGCAGCAGCTCACTCTTTCTTCGATCACAGGCAACTGATTTCGTTCAGGAATCGTAAAATTAAATAATACACCCAAGAACATTCGTCATTCTTTCTGTTTTTGTGTGTGCGCTCGTGATGGGTCGTTTTTCAGTCTTTCACCCGACTTAAGAAGAACGAGTCATCTCAGAGATTCATTCAGTCATGCAAGCGCAGTTCTTACTGGAATTAGGTCACCTGTTGGGGTTTGAGTTGTTCGTTCATCACATGATCGCCCCATAAGACAAAAGAACGAAAGACTCGTTCAGTTCTCTCTCCGGTTAGGGTTAGGGTTAGGGGGCTGTCACGACACGAAAAGACGTTTCAGATAAGAGCCGAGGTGAGCTAATCATAGACTAAAGAATTCATCTTTTTGATTTCTCACAGCATGAGTGTTGTGTTGTTTGTGGTGTGATCTGTGTGTGTGTGTGTGTGTGTGTGTGTGTGTAGGTAGATAACATTTTACTTATACTTTTATTCAAATAAACAAGATGACTCGAAAAAAGATTAGTTAATTTTCCTGAACCAGTCTGTTTTAAACAGTTTTAAATAGATTTGTACGCTTATCAAGCCTTTTTTCTCCTAAGAGTATGATTGCATTGCATCAGTGTTATCATGAAGTCCACGACACGCGGGTTCTTCAGGCGTCTGGAAGAGTTTCTGCTGCTGGTGCGAACACAACCAGGAAAACCTCTAGAAATAACCCTGCTGACTAGTTCCTAGAACTACCTCTTATGCTAACAACTTAGTTTAGGGAACAATTCTGAATTTTAACTAGTTGCTTATTAGCATTCCTTTTACTAGCATATTGGCTGCTTAATAATAATGGTAATGATAATAATATTAATTTACTTTATCCTCTTCGTCCCGTGTGTGACGCAAGGTATTGTTGTTGTAATTATTATAAAGCACATATTAGTGCATTGTTCTTCTGGACCATATTTCCATGAATCCAAACCCAGACCTAAACTAACCCTACCTTACTGAGTATTCATAAGCAGCAAATCAGGCTTTTGAGGGGAACTCTTAGTTAATAGTTAACGGTCCCTCGTATCCTCATCTCTGCTGGTTAACACAAAGCTTAATATAATACATTAACTTGAGTCCTCGTGACTCCAGAGCTGCTGTTATTGATTGAACACAAACCTGAGTGAAGTGTGACGGTCATGTGACGTCGAGGAGTCATGTGACGGAGTGTTATGATGTTTTAGTTAGGGTTCCATTCAGAACAAATCTCCATTAAAAAGAGCCTTCAGTGTAGTTCCTCAGTGCTGGTTAACTGTGTGTGGTTTGGGTGGAGCTCTGACGGTGTGTCTGTCACTCACAGGATTCTGGACAGACTGTAAGCTGCCCGACTACGAGGAGGTGATGGCTCACCCACCCACGCCTCCTCCGCCCTACTCTCCTCCGGAGCCGGAGCCTCAGGGGCCACAGGAGACGCAGCAGGAGCCTGAGGAGCTCAGCGGCCGCCACAGGCACGTGACTGGAGACTCGGGCATCGAGGTGTGTGTGTGTCAGCTGGATGAGGGCTCGGGGCCCGAGGAAGAGGCCCTGTGTCAGGGGCCCGCCAGCTGTGATCAGGAGTGAGGAGCCTGGGAGAGACTGTGTCTCCTAACGCCTCGAGTGCATCTCTGACTGCACTGTGTGTGTCCGTTTCCCAGAATCCCTATCGCTTCCCTCTTACACAGTGAACCAGTCACACACACACCACGGTTTGATTCTCGCAGCTGCCTCGAGACACACACACACACACACACACACACACACACGCCGGGCGACACGTGTAGTTTGTGATGTTTGTTCTGACGGGGATAGAGCAGATAAACACACAGTAAGCTAATTGTCTTCGTCTCATTGTGGCCTTACCTGTTTCACTCGGCTGCTGTAACCAAGCGTGCCGTCCCGTGTGTGTGTGTGTGTGTGAGGACTCTCGTGTGAAGCACACAGGCAGTGTGTGTGTCTGCAGTAAGGGCTAAAATCTAGATCAGAATGTGTCTGTGGCGTTTGTTTTTCACACGTGTCTCCGTGGAACTGAAGAACTGCGTCGATTCCCACAACGTTTACAGACTCTGTGCCTTTCCCAGTGGAGATCCAGACTAACTATCTAACTAACTTAACTAGGCTATGCAAAACCCCAGGCTCTCTTCTGTGAGCCGCAGTAACGAGCAATACTCCTTCCCTGTGTAATCCGAGCGAATGCGTTCACTTTATTTCTTCACCGTCTGTTCTGGAGTGAAAGTCATGACGTGTTTCTCTACTAAGTCTGTTTGTTTTGGGTTCTCCAGCGTTCTCCGGGGTCACTGATGATTGCCGCCGGTCACGTTCCGCTGGTGCTCTGAAATATGAAGCCTTTGACATTGAGCAGCTCCAAGTCTGTTGTCAAATGTGTGGTTAATAAAAAGACGTTTAATATCGAGCCAAATCACAGCGCAAACCAGTTCTTCTATAAGCATGTGGAGCTGTTTTACTTCATACTCGTTTATAACAGTAGTGCTCCGCTGAAGTGTGTACCGTGTGTACTCTTCTGACGGTTCCTGATAGCAGCTAGTGATGATGATGATGATGATTTCTGCCAAACAGCAGCTGATGTGGAGATGATCACAGACCTACAGACTCGTTTGTGGTTCCAGCACTGAGCGCTGTGGCGTTTCTACTGTTTAGCAAGACGTCTGCTGTGTCTCTATAGTCATTTGTATTTTATTTTTGTAATAAAACAATAAACCAGCTTTGGCACTGAGCTGTTTGTCTGTGTTTGTGATCATGTTTTGAGATCTGCAGACGGTGCTTCTGGAGATGATGAAGTGCTCTCTAGAGCCTCCTGCTGGTGGACCGGGTCAGTGCTGGCAGAACGGATCATCTGATGAGGACCAGCCGTAGACGAGGATTCATTTTCATTTATTTTCATTTTTTTTTTCCACACACCTGAAGAAAAGCTCAGGTAGAGTCCTGATTCAGCTTCAGATCGGTGACAGTTCACTTCCATATCTACAAGTGCTCTATTTTTATTGCTCTATGTATTTACTGACTACTTGTAGTACACTGTTCTAATGTATAAAAGATGGGTTCAAGTGTACTACAAGTGGCAAGTAAATACATTTTTAAAAACAGAAGATGGTATGTTAAAAGTAAATAAAATAAAGCGCTGAAAACAGCTCAGTTGAGTACACTTAAGACGATCTTAAGAATCCTTTTTATAATCAAGTACATAATTACTGAGCACTTTAAATACATTATGGAAGTGCACTTGTTTTTGATTAGTTTGGTTCTGAAACATACTAGAAATATTAGGAGTGAACAAAGCTTGATCTGAATCGTTTCATAACTGATCATTTTGTGACATTATTTCTAAGCTGCTTTGAAACAGTCTTTATTGTATGAAGTGTTTAAAGACGTGCTGATAACTTTGGGTTTGACTAGCTGGTTAGTTTCTGAGGTGAAGTAGTTTGTGTTTGCAGGAGATCACTTTCATCAGCGGTGAACAGATAATAGAGAAAAGGCAACAAAACTTTAATCTCGATTCCATAAGATCTTTACATTTCCCTTCTGAATCGAGACAGACAATCATTTTGGCAAAAAACAAGAGGAGACACATTGCTGTGCAATAAATAAATAAATAATAAAGAATAAATATGGTGTGTGTTGTGAGAACGAAGGCAGCAGAAGAGTCCAGATCTGATGCTGTCGGTTCTCCTCATCACGTCTGATCTCAGATCTCCAGGAGATCACGGCCTTCACTCAGAGCACAAACTCCAGAGAGGAAGTCAGTAGAAGCGCTTCCTCCTGCTTTCGCTCCAGTGTCCGTAAAGAACCAGCCCCACGACCGCGAGCAGAAACACCCCCAGCATCGAGAAGAGAACGCTGAAGAAGACTGCCACGCTGCTCATGCCCTCCTCCTCTGAGAGAGCTACACACACACACACACACACACACACACACACACACACACACACACACACACACACACACACACACACACAGCATCAGCACTCATGGTGTGTTCAAGTCATGCTGGATAATTGTATTATGAGTTAAACACACGTGAGAATCTCAGCTCAGAGAGAGTCAGACACTACAGATATACAGCGTCTAGACATTAATAAGCCATTCTCTTGACATTAATACCATTTTTATTTTTTGTACAATAGATGTATACAAGCTACATATACAAAATATAATATTGTATAATTACCATCAATGTCAATATAATGATTTTGTTCACGTCATAAACTGAAAGAAGAAAGACAAACACAAAGATGCACATTCTTCAGCTAGATGAAGAGTAATAAAACTAATGGAAGTTC
>JAUCNO010000795.1:57630-68548 GCA_032353835.1 Enteromius viviparus
ATTAAGGGAAACTGGGTCAAGGAAGGCACATGGGGAGACAGAGCACATGGAAAGACAAAACAAACATCACATGACAACAGAACGCAGACAGAATCAAAAACTGATCAAGAAATGCATAACACAAAGAACAAAACAAACCATGGATGTTACATACAATATAATTTTCACGTTCTTACAATATAATATCACGTTTGAACAATATAATTTTCACGTTTGAACAATATACTTTTCACATTCTTACAATATAATATCACGTTTGAACAATATACTTTTCACGTTTCTACAATATACTTTTCACGTTCTTACAATATAATTATCACGTTCTTACAATATAATTTTCACTTTCTTACAATATAATATCACGTTTGTACAATATACTTTTCACGTTTCTACAATATACTTTTCACGTTTGTACAATATACTTTTCACGTTCTTACAATATAATTATCACGTTTGTACAATATACTTTTCACGTTCTTACAATATAATATCACGTTTGAACAATATAATTATCACGTTTGAACAATATAATTTTCACGTTCTTACAATATAATTATTACGTTTGTACAATATAATATCACTTTTGTACAATATAATTATCAGGTTATTACGTGAAAATGTTATTGTTTAGGCTACGTTTACCTGGTGTGATCAGAGCGTGAGAAAATGTCTCGTTTTACAGAATTAATTAAGTTCTATTTTTTGCTTGGATTGAGACATGGCAACATAACCCGCTTGAATGCAATTCAGGTGTTGTAGTTTGTATCCATGGAGCCTCCCGTATCAGAAATGCAGCCACTTCCATCGGATCAGACTCCTTCTTCCTCCTGTACAGCCCAATGCTTTTTAGGTTTCTTCTCAGTGTCCGCATGCTGATAACAACATTGTCCAAGCTGATCCGTAGCTGCAAAATGTTCCCATGTCTCAATGCAGACGTCTCTCAGGTGATAAACACAGATGGAGATTGTTTTTGTCAATGCTGAAAGTTTGAATGTGTTGAAGACAAGTGAAGCTGACTCATTCTCTCACACACACACAGGCTCTGATTGTTCTGAAGAAGTGTGTTTCTAAGCAACAGATGCGCGGAGTGTGTTTAAGAGTCATTGTTCACGCTGTTACGAGCAGTCAAAGAACGCAGCTCATCTTTCAGTTTTTATCTGTGATGAACACAATAAATGCTGTGTTTTATAATCAACGTTTGAAGGGAAATGACAGTGAATGCAGAGAAAACAACAGAGAGCTACATTTACTGCAGTACTAGAATAAACAGAGCTCAGGAAATGAGTTTCCTTCAGTGAAGAGTGCTGAGAACTGCTGAACTCTGAGCTAGACAGAGAGCATCATCTGTGGGCCGCAGGTTTAGATTCATCTTCATTACGTCACTAACCACTGTCCAGAAAAACCAGAAGCAGAGCCTGAGTGAAGAGAAGTGAAGCACTCGTCCTCTCATTATACTGCACTCAATTAACAATAAATGTTGAGATTCATTTAATACTACATAAAACATCAGTTCAGTCTAAACTGTGCATCTAGATTAAATCACTGCTGAAGCATGCATTCACTAGAAGAAAACTAAATACAGTTCATGCGGTGCATGTTCAGACTTAATGAAGTAGTTTTATGTTTTTTCATTTGTATCAAATGGAAACTAAATAAAACACATTTAGACTAAATAAAGTAGTTTGGTTTTTCTTTTTAGTTTTTATTAAATCATTATTAACACAGAATCAGACTGTGTCAGTAATGTTTTAACACTCAATCCTCAGCTAAAGCTAGTTTAGTATTGATTCAGAGATCAGTTTAAATAGTATCTGTCAAATCAAATAATTGACAATAATGAAGTGTCCTTAAACATGAAACACATACGTTTAGACTTAAAGACTACACAGATATAGGTTTAGATTAAATAAAAACTAAACATGTACATTTAGACTGAATGAAAACTAAATAGACTGTCTAAATAACGTATATATCTAGACAGATTAAAACAAAGTGTAGATTTCTATTATATATGTGTATATTAGACTTAAGAAAAGCTACATGCATAAAAACACAGTAAGTTTACTGAACACGGACTCCAAAAGTGTGTCTAAACAAGGACGTGTGTGTGTGTGTGTGTGTGTTTCAGGTACGTTCACTATGTGTTTGACCTGGGGAACGGCCCGTCTCTGATGAAGGGAAACTCAGAGAAGCCGCTCAATGATAATCAGTGGCACAACGTGGTGGTTTCACGCGACACCAGTAACGTACACACGCTCAAGATCGACTCTCGCACCGTGACACAGCACTCTAACGGAGCCAGGAACCTGGACCTCAAAGGTACACACACACACACAAGTAATCAGAATGTGGTTACTTTTAAAAGGAGTAATCAGTAATGAGTTATTAATTACATTTTCAACTCTGAACACAAATCCAAGAACTGCACACACAACAAATCAAATCAGAAACACATCAGAAACACAAAGCAAACAGGAAGTGCTTTCATGCAATTGAAAACTGAGTCGAAGGCTGAATGATTGTCTGGTTCTGTAGATGTGGTGCGTTTCTGCTGTTTGAGATCCGCTTTCACAGACTGTGTGACGACTGAAGAGTGTGTGTGTGTGTGTGTGAGCGGCTGAAGAGAACTGTGAATCAGGACATGTTCACTGCAGATCCAAAACCACTGGAAAAATATTATGTGAGTTACATAATGTAGTAAATACTGTAGTAAACTATGTTGAAATTAAAACAAACGTTATTCGAGTGTGTTTTACAGGAAATATACATCTAGAGAAATGAAATAATCCACTTGTTATTAGACCAGTGCTGAAGAGCATCCCTTCAGATGAACACTTACAGAAGAGGAGTATTTACATGAATCGTGAAACAACAGCTCTCCTGGTGATTTGATGCTGTGACCTGAGCTTCGGTTCCTCTGAGCTTGATGCTGCTGATGCTGATCAATATCAATATCACATAGTGTGTGTTAGTGTGAAAGTTTGTAAAGAAAAGCCCAAAGAAATGAGTCACGACTAATACTAGCTAACACATGAGTAATACTAGATTAGTCATGCTCAGTAAAACTAAAGCTCCACACTCAGCATCAGTCAGAAAATCATTTAATATTCACTTCTGCACACATTTTGAGGTTATTGTTTCTGAAACAAGTCTCTTTTTTATTCACTGAGGCTGCATTTATTTAATAAAAAAAAAACTGGAAAAACAGTGAAATATTATTCTTCTGTACATCAGCTGTGTCCAAGTGTGTTTCTGTGATGTTCAGCATCATTACTCCAGTCTTCAGTGTCACATGATCTTCAGAAATATACTGATTTACTGCTCAACACACATTTAGAGGAAACTGTGATATATTTTATATTTCAGGATTCACAGATGAACAGAAAGTTTATTTGAAACAGAAATCTACAGGAACATGACTCTCTGCCTCGTTTGATCAGTTTAATGCGTCCTGGATGAGTTATCAGGTTTGAACGGCCTTGTGAAGGTCAGTCTATATATCGTCACAAAGACTGTGGAAATGAAGGACATTATAAACTAAAATATATCCTGTCTGAGGAGGTTTTATGATCAGAGAACAACCGCCTTGCATTTCTTTATTCTGTCTTTAGTTTCTGAAACAAGCAGCTTGAGTAAAGAGTGCCGGCCTGCGTTGAGAAGAACTCGTTCGTGACAGTAAACCTTCATCAGACGTTTAAGAGCAGACACAGAGGATTCCCCAAGCTACTCCTGAGCTAAACAGATGAATAAAACATAAAATCATCTCTTCAGGAGCTTGGTAATTGCTATGGAGGATGGATGAGACTCCTGTGAACCTCATAAACACAGCATGAGCTTCTCTTAATAGAGTTCAGATCTACACAAACACATCTGAACGTGCTTCAGTGGAAATAAACACAAAACATACACTACCGTTCATAGGTTTAGAACAGTATTTAGATTGAGTGGTTGTTAAAGATGTTCCATCTGCTCATCAAGGCTGCATTTATTCGATTTCTGAAAGGATCATGTGACACTGAAGACTGAGTAATGATGCTTTGTATCACAGGAATAAATTCCTTTTAACATTTTAAAATATATTCACACTTATTCACACTTATATACAGCCTTGATGAGAAGAAGAAACATCTTTAAAAACTATTAAATCTAGAATCTACATCTAGAAAATTAATCGAATAAAATATAAAGATAAAAGAGTAAAAAAACAGTAGGTGGCGCTGTAGCGTGTGCTACAGACTGAAGCGGTGAGTGCTGATGAGGCGTCTCAGACCTGAACCTCCGGTTTCCTGTCGCTGGCTCCACGAGGAGTGACCTTCCCCTGCGTCTGATAGGCTTACGCTCGCCGCGCGAGGAGCAGCGTTCAGGGCTATTAGCGTCGCGCCGCCTCTGAGCTCACAGCATTAGCCGCGTATCAGGCTTTGCTAAAACAAATTGGCCTTTTGTCTGTGTGAGTAATTGGTGTGAATAGACGCAGTGGGAGCGTTTAATCCTGTCCCACTTTATCCTCTTTGTATCGGAGACGTGACAGCGATGCTCACGCAACACCGTCTTAAACACTCATCAATCAATCGATCACTTTTATTTCTATAGCCCTTTCAACAATCCAGATCGTAGCAAAGCACTGAACATTATCAAGTAGCAGAAACATATTAATTACCAGCTTCAGGCCTCCGTTCATCTCTGATAACCAGAGCGGATTGTTTCCGCAGCCGTCACACATTACTAACGGACGACTACATCTTCAGAACTAAACTAGGCTGAAGAGATTTAACTTTCAAAGTCTTAAAGCAGCATCAAATTAAGATGTGTGTTTGAGAGGTAACTCGTCTTTTCTTACCACATGTATCATTTTAGATTCAATTTTACAAATATGATTTAATGCACTTTTTACACAGACACTGTCCTCGCTAGAGTGATTTATTTGTTTGTTTGTTTGTTTTGAACAATGACAAGCCGGAATGAAAACAAGCCTAAATGAAACAGGAGTAACAAGGCTGTTTTTAAAAAGTAAAGAGTAGAAAGTACAAATAATTGTGTGAAAATGTAAGAAGCAAAAAAGCCGGCTGAAAAATAATTACTTCAGTAAAGTATAGATCCCCAAATGTCTACTTAAGTACAGTGTATTTAGTTAATTACTTCACACCTCTGGTAAACACTAACATCCTGCTTCCGTAGATAAGTGTTTGTAGAATCTTCATTCAACCGCTCAAGCACACCGGCTATAAAGGGAATCTACAAATACATATCTGTAGCTGGTCATGTGTTTTAGCAAAGACTCTTTAAGACATGTTCTTTGGTTTTAGGTTGTGTATTCTAAAAATGCCCTTTTAAAATGAAAATGCACTAGACTAGTAAATGTCTAAATTAAAGAGAGATGCTTTAGCTCTAATCTTGACAGGCTGATCAGTGATCAGTGTTCAGTGTTACTGGTGAAAGGTAACACCCCGAGATCTGTTTTCTATTAATGTGCGGCGGTCTGTAGATCCTCAATCTGCCGCCGAGTCCAGTTTCATGCACTCATTGGAATGAACTCATGTCTCCGCCTGCTTTGTATGTTGCCTTGGTGTTTGATTCATGTCCCCACCCATCTCGTCAGTTGTCATGGTGTTTCATTGTTGGCTCCACCCATTGACCTAGTTTCACGTGTATAAATCCCCAGATGTGTTTGTGTGTCTTCACCTGGTCTATGTATTTCATTCGTGTTTCTGTATTCAGTTTGTTTGTCATATGGATTTACTTACTTTATCTCGTCTCACCCTTTGGACTCTGACTGCCGGTCTTTCGACCCTAGCTTTGTTTAATGTCTACTCTACTGTCTATGCCTTTACTGATTCTGTTTGCTGGTGCTCGACCTTGTCTGCCTGACCCTGAGACTTAATAAACACTGTTTGCAAGTGAACCCGCACGCTTCACGTCCTCATTCGTGACACTTTAAGAGATCAGTAATACCGGAATTATTCCCATAGCTGCATAGTTTGGGCTAAATGGATAAAAATGGATAATTCATCATTTTTATTGTATTTGTTCTCAATCCACGGGATCCAACTGTGCATGGAGCTAGCGGCGAGCGCACTGGGGTGGGTCCTCCTCTGTCATGATGGGAAAGACATAAGTCAATAACAGAGAGGGCTAGAGTGTCGATCATGTCTCGTTTGAGAGCTGTGATTGAGGGCTTTTATAGCACAATTTTCAAAATGACGTAATCAGCGGAGATGCAAATGTGTTCAAGTCAAAACTCGTCTGAAACACACCATTCTGTATTCAACACACTGTATTCAGCTGTCCTGATTGGAGACATATTAGGGTGTAGTTTCGCCAGGCAAGCTCACAGAAAAGTTAGCTTCATCTCATTTTAAAGATAACAACCTAATATAAAGTCTTATAATATATAGATATAAACCTAATGATATAAACGCTTTGAACCATGGCTATTTCTAGCTCAAGGAAGAAGTAATCGGAGCAAGAGGGAGACAGATGTTTAGGTAGTTTCAATCGTTGTGATACGTTTGATCATCATTCAATCATTGTTCTCTTTGATCTTTAAGATAATCACATTTGGGGGAATGAGAGCTTTCATTTGATATATGACGATCTTCATGGGGGCTTGTTTGGGTTAGAATTAGGGTTCTGAGCAATTCAGACCTTATTCAGTTATTTTATGTATCATAAATGCAACCGTATACACTGTAAAAAAACAAGCTATAGAATCTACTCAATAAAAGTGAGGTAACAATTTGCACTCAGTTTGTCTGAGTAGATTGTATCCTGTGTATTTTGGGTAAAGAATACATACATTTAACAGCTATGACAAACTAAAACCAAAAAGGTGAAGTCTACCTAATATTTTTTAATACATTAAACAATTAATTACCCATTAAAACAGAGTAATATTAACTCTAGTTAATTTACTGAATAATACCCAGCAGGAATAATTACACATTATTTATTCAGGAAAGTTACATTAACCTGAAAGTGGTCAGACACAGAATATCAAATCAGTGGCTTTTTATTGACCAAATAACAAACATTTCATCTTTAAAATGCATGTACAAAAAGAACATACAATCAATTTCAAATGAAATACAATTTCATACACTCATTTTACATAAAACCTCTTAAAAGTCTTAAAAACCTCTTAAAATATTTAATAAATATTTCCACATTTAATGTTTGTTTGCATCATGAATGAAACACATTGCACGAATGCAGACTTACAGTAAGACACGCACAAATGCTCGTTTTCAGATATAATCCCTTCACAAACAATAATCCCCTAATCTGAATTAATACAGGTGAGTGAAATATAACTGATATCCATGGGTTATTTTAACACCCCCCTTACAGTGCATGTACCATGATACCATATATGTCCAGGTCACTGCTTTACAGTTATTGATTATTTACTATAACTCTGATGATGCAGTTATGGGTCAGGGAGGGCTGCAGAGCTGATCATTTTGTGTGTAAACTGACACATTTTTATTGATTTATTTCTTAGAGTTACAGATGAATAGAAGTTTCCAAAGAAAAGCATTAATTTAAAATAGAAACTTACTGGAACATTATAAACATCTTTACTGGCACTCCTGAACAATATAATAAAGCCACGGAGATCAAAATTATTATATATGTAAGTCCAAACTTCTGAGCAGGTGTGTATGTGTGTGTGACGTCACATGACGAGCCGCAGGAGCAGCGGAGGCGTGTGATTGGTGGATTAGTGCAGTGGACATGTCTTCAGCCGGTGACATCAGGACTAACCGCTGGCTTTAACTAGCTGTGGTTCTGGTGTGTGCACGACTCCAGCGCTCACACATCGACCCGCTAGTTAGTCTAGAATTAGTATTGATCACAAGAGGCGCTCTGTGTGTGTGTGTGTGTGTGTGTGAAGTCTTCATGCAGAAGGTTCATCAGGAAATAATGTTCTCAAACTTCTGAAAACTTAGCCCAGCTTTCATACATGATCTTCAGTCTCCTGATCGGTGTTATAATATAAAAACAAATACAGAAAAATAATCCGTTTGTCTCTGTCATTGAACAGATCTCAAGGTGAAACACAAAGCATGTGTTTTATTAATTATTACCATTAAAATAACAGCTAAAAGGAAAACAACAAAAAATACACATTAAATTAGTTAAAGACATGAAAAATGTTTTATTAGCTTTTATTAGAGTTTGCTTGAACTCATATTTTATTACATAAAAAAGTTGATGATTGCCACTTTGGTGTCATCACATCTGTTAGTTTTTATGGTTTATATCTCCTAGAGCTATAAGTATGAATATTTCCTGACTCATATCTCTGAGCAGAAACTGAGTTTGAGAAAGGCTGATTCAGAACAGCTTCCTACAGTATAAGAATAAATGATGAGTTTAAAGAGCGAGGGCAGTGATGATCTAATGTCCTCTCTCTGGCTCCTCAGGAGAGCTGTATATCGGTGGAGTAGCTAAGAGCATGTACAGCAGCCTGCCCAAGCTGATCGCGTCCCGGGACGGCTACCAGGGCTGCCTGGCCTCCGTGGATCTGAACGGCCGACTGCCGGACCTGCTCGCAGACGCCCTCCACAGAGTCGGTCAGGTGGAGCGAGGATGTGACGGTCAGTTTCACACACTCAGACACAAACAAACAGATACACACAATAAACACACCTAAATAAATTTTTTTTTAAATAAAATAATCACTAGAAATCAGGTGTCCCCAACTAAGCAAGCCAGAGGAGAACCAAAACCCCATCCATGAGAGAATGGAGAAAACCTTGTGAGAACCAGGCTTAGTTGGGTCCAGTTCTCCTCTGACCGGACGCCCAGCAACTAATTTCCAGCTCAGTTTTAAACATATGTCAGATTGTGTAAGGACTTATAGTGTGTGTGTGTGTGTCAAGCATGGGGAAAACACACACTGGCGCTTGTTTATCCTGCAGTCAACGAGCATGTTTGTTCAGCAATTCTTCAGTGTTTGTTGTAAAATGATGATGAGTCTCGCTCCACCTCCCCAGCTCCACCTGTCTAGATCTGCTAGTATGATATTAGTGCTAAGGGTTAGGGCTAACCTGATTTTGACAAGTGCAACATCTCCCTTTTGCTGATTATCAGATTTGAAGAACCAGTTTATAGTTTTTGTGAAGTTCAGGCTCACAGTCAGTGTCAGTCATCTATCATTTCCTCTGATTTTAGGCATTACTCATGGGTAAGGCTAGGTTTAGGTGTAGAGATGTGGTCAAATTTTGTTTCAGGGTCAACAAAGTATGTTAGGGTTAGGGACACATTGAACTTGGCATTTATTCATACAGCAGCAGCACATCTTACATGCTCAGAGTGTGTGTGTGTGTGTGTGTGTGTGTGTGTGTGAGTGTAAGAAGCAGCATGTCTTTACTCACTCTGCAGTGGTGTGTGTAGATCTAGTCTAACAGGAACAAATGCATTAACATGGTCATATCCACTAACATGTTGAAACTATTCCAAAAGTCATCATGACTAAAATATATATTTATAGTATGTGTAAGGTTGTGTACTATGTTCTAACAGCAAATTTTCCAACAGAACAACATTGTTACATTACTGTCACACAACCTCCTTTAGATATTTATTTCAGCATTCTTGATTTATATTATTGATATTTGATATTTATTTAGCTAGTTATCTTTGAAAGAACAGGTAACACTTTATTTCAATAGTCTACTTTAGACATTCTACTAACAGTAAGTAACTAGAGTATTAGTAGACTGTCTGCAACATACTAACCCTAACCCTTAGTCAACATACATACGAGTGACTGTTGACCAAGTGTTCATTTTCAGGTGACCTGAGCCTTTAATGATGGTATAATGCATTTATTAGAGCGGTTATTAGCTGTTATTAATCAGCAGCGGGACCCGATGACAACAATAACCGCAGCGACTCAAACCTGAGACGAGACGGACAGAGGGACAAAGTGGCTTTCTGATGGCGTCTCTCAGTGAACTAATGAGGGCCGCAGCCTCCGCAGGCAGGATAAACATTATTTCTAGCATATTGTGGCTGCCAGTCACTTATTTATGGCCTGGCTTTTGTGCTCTGGGAGCTAATAATGCTTCAAAAAAACGGCGGAGTGGAAGCCGTCTCCCTCACCGCGCCACAGCCACTCCAGAGCCACATCAAACGCTCGGCTCTGGGCCCCGCTCCTGATAATTGCATTCCTATTGTTCCCAACGTCCAACCCAAGCAGCGGACGAAAGGGAAAATGGAGGCAGAGAGAGGGGAAAACAGGCCTCCATAATGAGTCCACTACAGCTGAGTAAATATACTCTGAAACAATATGAACTGTTTTCGAAGCTCCCCCCCGCTCGAGCACTTAGATGACCAGCTCCACCCTGAAGAACGTTTGTAGAGACAGGTGCAAGGATTCTCTACACCTGATGTCTAGATTAGGTGTGTTAAACTCACCTTCACCATGATGCTCTCTGATACACAGCTGATCTCAAACTATCCCCAAGAGTATGTGATTCAGAGCCGTTCTGTGACTGCTCCGCTTACTCCAGACGTCTGAGAGAGGAGTCTAGAGACCGGCTAACAGTGCTGAGCACAAGTAACGTTAATAACAAAATCAGATTACTTTTCTCAAGGAACTAATTAATTAGTTAAATCACTTTTATTTCTACAGCTCTTTTAACAATACAGATTGTATCAAAGCACTGAACATTATCAAATAGAAGAACAGAGTAATGGTAATGTATAATGACCAGATTAAACTATTTGTTTATCAAATGCAGAGATACAATTTGTTATACAAATGCAGATAAATACAGTCTCTGTAGTCAAGACGACGAAAATCACTGGAAATCAGGTGTCCCCAACTAAGCAAACCAGAGGAGAACCAAAACCCCATCCATGAGAGAATGGAGAAAAAACCTTGGGAGAACCAGGCTTAGTTGGGTCCAGT
>JAUCNO010000795.1:94823-105114 GCA_032353835.1 Enteromius viviparus
AAGCGTGCAGAACAACCACCCAGTAAAGCATTACAATAATCTAACCTCGAGGTCATAAACGCATGAATTAACATTTCAGCATTTGAGGTTAAGAGGATAGGATGTAATTTAGATATGTTCTTAAGATGGAACTTATTAATAATAAGTATTTAAAGGTTCTATGGATGGCAAAGCTTCTTTGTGGAATGACTGATGATAAAAAATATCCTTTATTTTTAAGTGTGGAATTTTTATGCACTTGTTTCCAATAAGATTAAAACATAAAAGCACTTTAAAGAAGAAATATTTACTGAAGACTCTCCAAGGCTTGTGTCAATGGTGTTATCTTATCGGAGCTCTGAACATCTTTAAGTCAGTGATTCTCAGTGTTTAGCTCGTCTCTGTGATCTGCCGGTATATACACGTGTCGATAGATTTATTAACATCTGTAGATCAGTCATCAGTATTTAAATCCAAAGTATGAAGTACTGCGTTTCATATTAGATATTATTTAACACTTAATTATACTAGAAATCTATTACTTTCTTACTTTTTCTCAAGTAAATGTAATTTAAAGATTGACTTGAGTACAAGAAAGTCCTACATTTTAAATGTTCTTAAGGTGAAACAAATAACATCTTTTATTTATGAAATATATTGCAGTAAAAGGTATGACATTATGCTTTGGAATGTAGTGAAGTGACATTTTCCAGAGAAAACCCTGATCCTCGGCTCGTTCAGAGTTCACTACATACCCTCGGCCTGCTCTCACATGATCTCTAGAAATGAATGATGATCTTTGTGATGAGACACACTGACTCACACTACACTTAAAACATTACAGTAAAAACACAGTAGAGTTTGAATCTATAATAAACACATCTTCCATTACCTGAAATACTGACTAAACTTACTGTTTATTTTGATTATCCACTTTAGATATTCTATTACCTATAACTAACTTCATGTCATCTCTTTATCTGCTCACACTTTACACTTTATTATTGATTATAAATATCTTTGCAGCTACTGTACATGTTTAATATGAGTCTAATACGAGTTAGTTGACATGCAATTTCATTCCAGAGTAAAAAAATAATTAAAAAGGGTTTCCTCTCACATTTTTGAAAAATATGTCAGAATTGCAAGATATAAACTCAGACATCTGACGTTTTCCTTAAATTCTGAATGAAGTTCTTCCACACTGACTGTTAATCATGTTTGAGCCTTGTCTTATAATGAGAGATATTGTCATGTTAGAAAAGGCTCCTGTCCAAACAATACTAGAATTAGAAGCACACAAATCATTATAAGATTAAACATTAATATTTACACTCATTAAAATTACCGAAGTAGTCAAACCTGCTCATTAGATGGGGTGCCAATACTTTTGTAAATATAGTGCAGGAGGGACCCAGTAACCATGAGAACTAACAGGCAACTGTTCCGGTAAGGTTCTCTCAAAGTTATGAACAAACGCTCTTCCTATATAGAGAATAGAACGTTCCCTCAAAGTTATCTGGCCTTTAATAATGTTCTCAATACATTAACACAAAAACATCCTGCATGCATTATTCAGGGAATGTTACTTCTATGGAATATTCAGAGGAATACTCAGAAGTAAGGTTTTGATAATGTTCAATAAAATGCGGTGATCTGTTAATGTTCACATAACCAAGAAAAAGTGTTTAAAACACGATCCTCTGAATTTAAGCACCAGAACTTCACCAAAATCAGTAAAGGTTAAATAATCCTTCATCAAAGGTCCAGGAAAACACAGCTTCACAGCCACTAGGAGATAACTTCCCTCGCCATACGGAGATCAGCAGGAAGTGTGTTTTGACGCTCTGGTGATAAGACTGTATTATTCTTATACTGTAAACACAAGAAACAGTGTCTCTGGTCTCAGGGCATGTCAGGGACGGATTAAAAATGCAATTTAGAGGATTGTAATGGCGTTGTGAGATTACGCTTAAATCCACCGAGCGTATTGTAATCCCACATGAGCAGGTAATGAAGGTGACAGAGGCCTAAACCACCCACAAGCATCAGAATAAACCCACGCTGAACATCACTGAGCAGAGAAATACACAAACAAACACGACTCCATCAAAGATCCTAGCAACGCTCCCACAGCTGAACAGTTATAGAAGTGTAGGGCAAAACATTTTTAAAGTAATTCTTACTGGTCTTATAACTTAAGAAGCTGTTCAGAGCTTAATATTCTCAGACTTGACTGAAAGAAAACCTTCTCAACAAGACTTTCAGAATATCTTTATGAGGTTATCTCTGATTGATCACCTTCTATGAGCCATATTTCTAATTTCTAATTAATGTTCTAATGACAACAAGAAAAAAGACATTTTAAAATAGCAAAAATAAAAAAATACAGGGATTCTGGTGTGAGATTTCAGACGTCCTCGATGTAAAAATGGATCCAGACCCAGTGCTCATTATATTAGGACATTCCAATGTTACATATATCTTGTATAGTGCTCAACGGAACTTTCTTACATACTGTTTGATTACAGCCAAGAAGCTGTTACTACTGTTCTGGAAAAAGGCTAATCCTCCGACTGCAAAGCTATGGCTTGAGGAACTGACATCTACCCCGCACCTGGAACAAATCAGACATTTTTTAAAAGACAACCTTGGACACTTTCACAAGATTTGGGATCCTTTCTTTTGTTACCTTAAGAGGAATTCTATTTCTTAAAGTAATCTATCGAAATTACAAGTTGTTTTGATTGTCACTGTAGTTTTTTACTTGCAGGCTTGGGGAGAGGTGTTTATTTATGTTTTTTGTTGTTGTTGTTGTGTTTTCTTTTTTCTTGTGTGTGTGTTCTGTGCATATCAGAAAATTAATCCTGGAATTTGTAATTATTGTAAGGTCATTTGATCACTAAATAAAAAATTTATTTGACAAAAAAAAAAAAAAGCAAAAATAAAAAAATAAAGTTAATAGAATGTTCTAGGAAATATGTTTGTAAGCTTTAAATAAAAGTATAATCACAAGAGGAAAACTGCACATTGTAGTTGTTTTTTTAACCTTAATATGTTACCTGTGTCTACAGCTGGATAATACAGCTACACGGTCAAAAATAGCATTGGATTTCACTTCTGAATAAATTCTGCAAATAACACAAATAACAGTTTTTTGTACATGCATGTGTGTGTATTTATATATATAATAAATATAAACAGCACACATACGTATATGATGTAAACAAAAAGGTTTATTTAGGATGTGATTAACTGTTCGACAGCACTAATATATCTATTTCAGTGTATGCAGATCCTGCGATCAAAGATACTGAGGAAAGCAGAGATTTTTGATGCTGTACATGATTTTGTGAGTGCTTTTTAGTTTTCACCTGAAGGCGGTTTTTAATTTGTCTTTACTGCACTTCTCTTCGCTGTATTTCCCCGTCAGACTTTCACTGACCTGCAGAAAACAGCAATGAGACGCGATCAGCAAGTACACACACACTGCTCCTCTGCTTAATCTAATCAAGTGCGATGGCTAGCTCGATTAATAAAGCCAGCTATTGACTTCTAATTGGCGCCGCTTGGCTCTGCTAATTTCCTGGGACAAAATTACACTAATGCAGTTGGCTTGATGGAGTACTTATAGGCAACTCCCACGAGAGAAGCCATCTGAGCCAGAGAGAGAGAGAGAGGATGCTCAGGCTGATAAAGATCGCAGTCTTGTTGTTTCATCACAGAGTATTCTCTAATCAGTTCCCTGCTGGCCCGGAGGAAATGTCATCCGGCGGTGTCTCTTACAGCTCGGGCCGGACACTAGACACCTGTCTGCACACTAATGAATTCTCCCCAAACCGTTCACCTCTCTGCGGTCAGAGCGCCGTGTCCGGGCCTGATCTCGTTATCCTGACCAGAAACACTCGCACGTTTACCTTCTCACCACTTTCTGGACATTCATCCGGGAAACGCTTTAAAGACCAAACCCAAAACAAAACAGTGAAGAAAATCTGATCGGCCTGTTTACATCAGAGTCACGCCGGCACAGATCTGAATCCACATCCGCCTGAAACCATCTCCCAATATTCAGATCCATGTTTCCAGATCTGAGCCTGGAGCTCGAACCCTGTCTTCAGCAGCACAGGTGTATCTGTAGAAACGACACACTGTATTTATTCAATCATATATCTGACAAAAATAATTAGGAAATAAAGTAAAGATCAAGTTCTATGAAGATATTTTGTAAATATCAAAACTTCATTTTGGATTAGTATTTTTGCATCCTCGGATTCTAGATTTCCAAATGTCGTTCTATCCTAACAAGCCATACATCAATGGAAAGATTATTATTGAGTCTTCAGATGTGTTTAGTGCTCCAGGGTCACAGATGAGCAGAAGATCAGAAATAGGTCACACTGAAGGAGGTCTGAGAGAATAACTATCTGGAGATTAAGAACACCCCGCAAAGAGGGATATTGTGAACAATTCCTTGTAATCCTCACACGCAGACACACACGTCTGATCCATGAAGAAACACACACCTGTTCACTCACACCATCACAGATGGACCCCGATAAACCTGCTGCGACAGCTCACACAGACACGTTTACCACAGCTCGCTGCTTACAGGAAATACAGTGACATCACTTCCTCAGAGTATGGCTTTATAAACACACAGACCAAAAAATTACACTATATTTTAAGGTGTCCCTTTTTGAGTGTAATTATACATTTAGTTAATAATTGAGTATTGTTGGGTTACTTGCGTGTAATAGTGTGAAATAATTTTAAAGAACGCATTGGAATGTAATGTTTCCGAACCTGAATCAAAATGATGCTTCAACAGTTACTGTGCGCTAAACAGAGTGAAATCCAGTATAAGATGCTGTGAACGGCTGAGGTTCGGCTCGAGTGTGTGTGACCTGGATAATCAGAGTAAGTTGGGCTCATCCTGTGTTAAGATCTGATATTAAAGGAAGGATTGGGTGTTTGAGATATGACGGATTAGAAGCGGGACTGTCTCGGTGGATTAGTGAGCGTTATAAGACACACCATCATCCCCACAGATTCAGATTTCAGAAATAAAAACCACTCTGTAGCTTCACGATCAGATCTGTGATGATGTGACTGTTTGACACTAGATAACCACGAGTGAACTCCTCTCCCAGAAACAAGAGAGGAAAGGGTGGAGAGTTTTGGACATTCACAGGGTGGTCATTTTACTGTAAGCTGTATTTCTTTCCTTAGTCTTTGTATTTATATTATCGTCTTTGTCAGATTTTGCACTGTACGAGTTCACTTTAAAAATAGATTTTTTCAAAAGTTGCAAATAAAGATGATTAGAGTATGTGGATGTCTGTTTGAGTGTGTGTTAGTAAGGGTTAGTGTCTGTGGAGAGTGTTTTCAGCAGCAGGTGTCACTGTCTGCTCTGGATCTCAGCTTCACCTTCACTCCTCTGGAAATAACACAGCTCATCAAATATTCATCCAGAGAGCACAGCTCCACATGTTTGATCAGTGATTATGATATCAAACAGATTCGGAAAACAATGAAACAAACGTGCTTCTCAGTGCCATAGAAGAACCTGTTCTGTGTAAATGTGTTCCTAAGCTCAAAAACATCAGCAGCAGGTGCAGTTTATATCAAAATATTTTGTACATTTCTTACAGTATATCAAAATCTAATTGTTGATTAGCCATATACAACTTTAAAACTTTAAAGATTGTTTTTTTCAGTATTTAGATTTTTTAGCACCCTCATATTTCAGATATACTGTAGTAGACATGTAGTTGTTATAGTATCTCATCCAAATATTGTTCTATCCTGACAAACCAAACATCGACAGTCATTCAGAATCTCAAAAAATTGGCCCTTAGGACTGTGTTTGAGCTCCTGGGTCACATATGGTTCCACAAAGACCCTTCAACATCTAAAGAACATTTCAGTTTCAGAGTATAAAAAGCTAAGAAAGAAATGGTTCTTTCTTTGTGGAACCAAAATGGTTTCTTCTCTGGGTCTTTTTGAAGAAGCCTTTATTTTAAAAGTCACTTCTGATCCGAAGCCAGCGGTTTATTGGGATTTACAGCAGGTCTATGATACTTTCACTGAGGTTGGTTTAATAATACCACAGAGAGTTTTCTTCAGTTATTTGTGGCATGATGCATTGTGTTATTATGTGTCTGTAACCGGATGAACGCTGTTATTGGTGTATTCGTGTGAACTCGGTCCGGGTCTTTCACTCACGGCAGGCAAACCTGATCTGAGCCGGACGACACTGCACTTCCCGCTGTCCGAGTAATGATTGTTAACGATGTCACCCGATCAGTGTGTGTGTGTTTCTCCGGCTCATGAGAGAAGCTTTTGTCTGTGTCTGCTCTCATTAGGCCGCAGCGGTTCTGCCGCTCAGTCCAACAGCTGCTGGACACTGTCCTCTTCTCCAGCGCTGACCACAGGAGCCTTTAGCACACGCTGGGATATTATTTAGCACAATACAGTTTTACCTGATCATTTCTGGGTCATTCTGCATTTGCAACAGTTGAAACATCAATAAATCATGAAATGCTTGCATATTTGTATTCTGCAGGATGAACAATTTTGTTTTAAAAGACATATTTGATTTTGAGAGGTTTTATGTGTAACAAAATCTGCATTTTCCCACCGTTCATACAGAGCTGTGAAAATATATATATTTTATCACAAAAGCGTGTCTCCTAGCTCTACTGTATATCTGTGGTGTGACAACAGATGCTGCTCCTTTAAGAAAACAACGATTTTTATTTTTATTTTGTAAAAGTCATTAGAAACTTTGCTAAAATGCACTGATAACTTAAAGATTGTACATATTTAAATAAAAATATAAATATAATATTTTAATAGGTATGTGTGTTAAAACAGTTTAACTGAGATTTATCATCCTCTTAAAACAGAATAATCTCTCCGCTAAGGTTTGGTTTGTTAATATCTGAATCTGAGGGAGCAAAACTATCTAAATATTGAGAAAATCACCTCTAAAGTTGTTCAAATGAAGTTCTTAGCAATGCATATTACTAATTAAACATGAAGTTTTGATATATTTATGGTAGAAAATATACAAAATATCTCCATGGAACACAAACTTAAAATGCTAATGATTGTTGGCATAGAAGAAAAACGGATAATTGTGACGCACACAGAGTATAGTTTTGTGTATTTCTACAGCTGTGCTCTTCTGACTGCTGCTGTGACACAGAGACACATCACTGCAGGTGAAGAGCGAGTCTTCTAGAGCTAGCGTCTGGGAGTTTTCTTCAGATGCAGCTGCTCTCCGGATGATCTGAGCCGAGCTGTGTGCTATTAATCGCTCCAGTAATGTATTTGTGCTCTTTATTGTATCCGGTCACTCATACCAGCGCAAAAGGTTAATGATGCACTTTACAAACATCTCATCCTGATATTCATGCGCTCTGATAAAGCTAATGTCTCATGGCTGTTAATGGCTGAGCACTCTGGGTGATAACTGATGCTATTGCTCACTCGCTTTCTCAGCCGAAAGCGCTCAGATAAACCTCCAGCTCCTGACCGTCTCTGTCTCTGAACCTGGCGTCTGGCGGCAGATCACAGGTCAGCTGACAACAATGTAGAAGCGGCCCCATTAGTGTCACGGGGCAGATGTTTAGAGCCGGGGACCCTCGTCCCCCAACAGCTCTAATTACATTGTCAGTGGCCCTCGATTGTGCTTCTGTGACCCTTGATCTGGAGACGCGACGGGCAGCTCTCAGGTTGTGTGTCCAGGGTTTAACCTCTGAGTGGACAGTAACACACTTACATTTATCTGACAGAGAAACATTAAAGAGACAGTTCACTCCAAAATGATTCAGGCCGTCCAACATGTAGATGACTTAATGTCTTCAGTAGAACAGTAAAGAAGATTTTCAAACTGTGGTAATGCAAGTCAATGGGTACCGTCACTTAGAAAGTCAACTAATATCAGGCAACACATAATGAATCCCCATGGCTCCTGAAGATATACGGAGGTCCTGAATCAAAACAATCTTTAGTGTGAGAAACTGAACATAAAGTATTAATAACTATAATCCAGAGCTTCAACCAAACGGTCCAAAGGAATCAATCTTTTGAACTTAGTCAATAAAAAAATCACTTTCAGACGCGTCTCCGACTGAGTCAAAATAAGATATATTACTGAGATATTATTTTATAATTTTAGTTATTATCATCTTCAAACACAGGGATTCATGTTGTGCTGCCTGATTTGCTTATTTTGACTCTCAAAGTGACGGTTCCCATTCACAGGCATTATATGTATCATTTTATGTTTTGACCTGTTTATGTTTTGCTGTAGTATCAGTGCTTTAAAACGGCTCCTTACAGTTTATTTGCAGCGTTATTTGATTGAAACAATATCTCAAATCTCTTCTGCTATGATCAGCATATTCAGCAGAAGGGTCAAGGGTCTGATTCTGGATTATCTTTTGTAAATTAAAAGCTTGTCAGTAAGGAAATAAAAGCCAAAGCAACTGGCAGCGTAATCAAAGAAGTGCTTGAGAATTACAGTAAATGAAACGCAGCTGTATATGTTTTAAAGATAGATTCGATTAAGTCAGTTACTCGACCCTGATGGAAATTGAACCATAAACACAGCCGTTCTTGAAGGAATGCTGCTCGGCCGATGAAGACGCTCCTCTCGCCTGGAGCACGTCTTCTGTTGGAGGCCGAGTATGTTTGATATTCTGATTAATAACTGTAGTGGGGTCCAGCTGTGGGTCTGTGACCGTGTTCTTCACGTAATGACATATTCATGCTCGCCGGCTTCATCTCTCAAAGTGATCTCTCACTCAGATTCATTGGAGGTGAATGTCCTCTTGTTGAAAACTCATTACTGTGTTTAGGTCATGTGTGATTTACAGGACAGTTTAGCGTAAGCGGTCTCTCTCTCTCTCCTTTCTGCCCATTTCCTGCCATTCTCTCCTCTGGGCTCTATAAATAGCTCTGGTCAGAGCCCAGCAGCGGTCAGTCGCTCCGGCAGAATCCCGCTTATCTCCGCCGCTCTGGGTCAGATGCACCAGCAGGACTCGCCTCGCTTCACCTTCGTGACTAAATACAATGGAAAAAACCCACAGACAGAGATTTCTCACAAGAATTGGCGGAACAGACGACTGCAGACAGGCTAAAAATAGCTCTCTTTTCACCTAGCGTGTAAAGAAGATAAAGGCTGCAGCTCGGAGCGTGTCCAGGAAAGACATGAAACACTGTCTTAAACATACAGACAGAGTCAGCACAAATGATTTGAGGAGCTTCACTGCTCCTCGTGATGTCTGAAAAACATTTGTTGTAGGATTACTTCTTAACTATTTAGTTAATTTCACAAAGAATTGAAAAAAAGTGGCAAGCAATATTTTAAAAAAGTGTAAGCAGTGTTGAGAATCACGAGCACTACGTGGACAGCTACTCTTCAAAGTTGTGTAATTAATGTAAGTTATGTCTCAAGCATTCAGCCATTTTATTCACTTAAAGAGTTTTTTGTTGTTCCCATACATTGATAACTCAGTGAAGATGTCAAACCTGATGTGTCACACTAAAATACAGATGAGAGGAGATGTGAGAACTGCAGCAGAGAGGGGAAATATCAGCAGCAGCTCTGATGCAGAGGCGTCTCAGGATCGTCAGAATACTGACACAGAGGAGTTCTCAGACTCTGAAGCTGCTGCTTGCTTTCATTGTATAATAAAAAGAGCCACATGAACACTGGTACCATCCCTCCATCTATCCATCCACCTATCTTTCCTTCCATCCATCCACACCTCGATTTGGATGAAGCTGCTCAGTGAAGTGTAAAGTAGCGCTGGTCGTGGATCTCAGTGTTTCGAGGGGCTGATTGATTCAGACAGCAGAGTGCAGTTCATCTAGTAATCACTGGCCGTCTGTGTGTCTCTCAGGTGTCTGTTTTCTGTGTGTTTGTGGTAGATGTGGTGCTGCTGAAGACCAGCTCTCGGTAATCTGATTCATCCGGTCATCACAGAGGTTCATTCAAACTGACCAAAACTCAGCAATGATGACGTTTCACAATATTAAAACAGAAATAATAGATACAGAAAGAAAATATGATCATTTGTGTGTGCATTTTTAGATTTTCAAAAAAAACATAATTTACTATGTTTTTTAAGCCTTTTGAATTACAGGGACACTGAGAATCACACGTCCTCATAAACCACATAAACACACACACACACACACTCACACACTCACTCTCACTTTGCCTTGCTATCCTTGTGGGGACTCTCCATAGGCGTAATGGTGTTTCTACTGTACAGACTGTATGTAGTATTGCCCTACA
>JAUCNO010000795.1:111556-123691 GCA_032353835.1 Enteromius viviparus
ACCTTTAAGATAGTGAGCTTTTCTTATTAAAAGAAGCTGCTGCTTACTATTCAGACGGGAGTTTTGAGCAGTGAAGGTGTGCTTGTTGTTTGTGGTTTCTCCAATCACGAATATTTAGCCTGCAGTACATCTGTGTATATGTGTATATGGATAGAACTAGAAGCAAGCAGAGAAAATACAGTATACTAATGAACTTACTATAATACTAACTTATTAATGAATTTATTTTTGTGAAATCTCAAATTCAAATTCAACCAATTTTTTTTTCTTTGGTTTTTAGTCCCATGCTTAAAATAAAAAAAAACTAAATTAAATGTAGCCCCATACTGCCTCTAGTGTTTGTTTCAGCTAGAAGCTGTATCTGTGGAGTTCATTCAGAGCAGAGCTATGGGTTATTTAATTCTTGTGGAGTTCTGGCTGTTCTGGCTCAGATGTGTCAATGTTTGGAAGAGAGCAGCTCAGACTTTCTTAAAAACCTCTCCTTTGGTCTCCACAGACACGTTAGTGACGACAACCTTCATTTTATCCCTTAAAAGCGTCTGAACGCCTCAGTGATTTTGAGGAAATATGCGGCTCTCTTGAGACACAGATTGAAGCTGACCGCTGCCTTCATCAAAAGCAGTGCATGGCTGCTGTGTGTTAGAGAAGGAGCGAGCCGGACACATCTGTAAGCAGTTGATCACGTCAAGCACATGTCAGTTAACCTGCCCTGGACAAATCGTCCATTTACCCTGGACCCGGACCGCTCCAGCTTCAGCTTCATATGAGTTTATAAAGCTCAGGTCACCAGCTGCTCCTCAGGCGTTAAACTGGATTACAGAGAAACACATTCACCTTCATTCACTTCCAGGCTGCTGTAGAAAAGCTGAAAATGATGCTAAACCACTGAACACTGGCCTGCCATTCAATGTGATTCTCCACGCTAGACCTGAAGTCTCCCACTCGGACTGTGACAGCCTTCAGCGGGCGATAGCTCTGTCGCTGCGCGGCTTTAAAATAAATACAGGCTTGTCGAGCATGTTCTGAATGCTGAAAAAACTACAACCATACAGAAATAAATAAATAAATAAATCAATGAAACAAAAATCTTTATTAAATTATATCAATACATTTTTGTCAACTAATTTTCATTTAATAAGAATTATGTACTAAAATTACTGAAACTCCAACTGAAATAATAAACACTAAAAACTACACTCTATACTATAACTGTATACTCTTACACTTATTAAACCTTTATTAATCAAAGAATCCCTTTAAAAGTATCACAGGCTCCAAAAAATGTTAAGCAGCTGTTGTTTCCAGCACTGATGATAAATCTGAAGATTAGAAGGATTTCTGAAGGATCACGTGACAGCAATGATGCTGAAAATTCAGCTTTGATCACAGAAATAACTTTGATTTCAATGAATATTAAAATAGAAAACATTTATTTTACATAATAAAAATAATGTTTCTTAAAATGTATTATTTTTCAGTACGTTTTGAACAAATAATTGCAAGCCTTGACCAACCTAAGAAAAAAATGTAAATTTGTGATCCTTAACTTTTGAAGCGTAGTGTGTGTATACTGAAGATATCTTAAAAAACCCTAAACTATCTCAACATATTACTAAAGCATTAAGAAAAATAAATGCATAATAAATAAGTGCAGTAGTATCCCATTGATACTAAAATAACACTGGTTCTTTCTCAGTTGCTTAAAATGAAGAGAAAAGAAGAGCATTAGAGTCATGAGAGCAATCAACAATACTAAACACAAGCATCTTACAAGTGTTCTTGCAGGGGTGCTCTCACAGTGACCCTCGTAAAAACATTTGCATGCAGCTCCGAACCCAAGAAACACAAACCCAGGACGATAAATTTCCCGCTCACTGTCTTGATTTATTAGATCCAGCTGTGACACACATTCTGCCTTGAGACAAACTCGTATGATTTCAGGAGTTAGAGCGGACTCAGGTGAGTCTCTCGTGGTTCCTCGGGGAAGCGCTGGAGAAGGTCATCTCCGTCCCGAGCCCCACGGAAGCAGTAAATGGCGAAGGCCTCAAGAATATGTTTCCAATAACCTCTCGTCAGGGTGAGTTAGCGTCCGGCGAGGGTCACGACCCCTTCCCCGGGCAGCAGAGGACACGAGGTCAGGAGGGCTGGACTGGCCCGGCAGGTTTAATGTCAGAGCACAGAATCAGCTCTAGCCCGGGGAGATACCACACACTACTTACTGGATCAAGACCACGCTAAAGCCACGAGACTCTGCCATTTACATGATCCCCGCGCCGCCGGGAAACGTCTGCCATCATCACTGTTTACAGAGAAGCACCACGGGGAGCATTCCTCCTGAACACCCAAACATCAGCTTACTGCTGGTTTATAGCAGAAATATCCAAGAGCCATTCACACGACAAGGAAAATTACAAGATGTTAAATCGTTTTCTAAAATAAAGAAAGAAAGAAATATACAAAAAATGTTTTTGCTTAAAACAAGCAGGAATATCAGTCAATGGGGTAAGAAAAATGATCTCAATGAAAAAATTATCTCACAAAACAAAATTATTAGGCTTTTTTTTTTCATAAAACAAGACCTAATATGTCAAGTCATCTTATTTGTAAAGTAAATGAACATTGATTCAAAATTTTAAGATATTTATACTAGAAAACGAAAAAGTAAGAAACTGAAAAAATGATTTTTCCTTCTGCTTTCTGCAATATATATATATTTTTAAATAATCAGTATAACAAAATACTGTTTCAGATTCTTTTGATGTTAGGGAAACACATTTCAGTCACTTTATATTACAGTGCTCATGATTTTTTATTTATGCAGATAGATAATCTACACAATACAGATTTTACAGAAATACCTGGTAAAAATGTGCTAATGTTGTTAAATTCAGCTGTAAAGCAGCTCTCCAGTTATTACTAGTACAATATAAAAAATAGAGAGATTGAGCTTATGCCTTTAATCTGTGACCGAGCACGAGGCCGTAATGGATCTTGATGACAAATACGCAGAATAAATAGGTTGCAAATAAAAAAAAACAATGCATTAAAAGCATAATTAAAATTGAACTAACAATCACCCCGTGGACATGCAGAGCCGGATTTCATCTTCTTTCCGGCGTCCACCAAGTCACATCCATATTAAACTGTCCTTACATACATACGATAACAGCAATTTGAGCAAAAAGGTTATCAGGGAAGAGATTTTTCCGCTTGATAGAGGATAAATAATTATTCATTAGAAGGGAGCGCCTCATCTAATTAGTTCTGTTGTTAACGGAATAAAGCCAAAGATTTCTGACTCAAATACGCAGCCATGTGTTTCGGTGAAAAGAAGGCCCTGGCTAATTTGAATACAGTCTTATTAGTCTAATGACTAGAGTCTGTGATCAGGACTCATCAGCATAAATGCCAAGCCCGAGCGTCCGGCGATGGCCCAGGGCTTCGCTTTTACCCTTCGACCGCAAGCAGAGCCAAACATCGCCCGCTCGCGACACATGAAGCGTGACATGAGAGCAGCGAAACTACAGCGCCAAGCCGAAGAGCCTCGTCTGCGTCATCTTCTAATAGGTGCTTTAACGAGCAAACGCTCCGTATGTTTCTGATGCTTATCAACATGCAGCATTGCCTTTAAATGAGTCGTTGTCTGCTCCTGTTTTCTGCTCCACATTGCACGAAGATCGCCTGATCTTTTACTGCGACTTGTTTAACAGCAATATAATGGAGGCGGCCAAAATGAAGCGTAGAAACGCGGCTGCACCAGAGAAGTTCTTCTGCGAGCACGCGGCGTGGTTTAAAGACGCAGGCCAGGCGAGCGTCTGACGTGAGATGTTTTGCCACTTGCTCTGACAACGTGCCGCAGCTGGCAGAGAAAAGAGCAAAACGCAGCAGTGTGTTAAATCACCCTGGGAAGTGAACAACCTTGTTGACTCGGGAAGGCCAGCACTAATTAAAGTCCACACGGTGCCGCTGGTCTCTTCATCTACAAACGCTCTAGCCTCTTTATTATTATTATTATTGTTTTTATTATGATTGTCCAGCAACGACACCGTGTTCCCATCGATGGTGTTCCACACTTCGGCTGCTTCACTGCCGTCTTTTGTGGTTTCTTCACAGTGTTTGTCTCCCCTCGAGAGCTGCGAGGACACCAGTACTGCGTTTTTTTCTTTTAACACAGGCCTAGTGTTAACGCCCGCGGCCCACTTCACAGATTTGACTGACTGTAGTCTTAATGCTGCACGCCTTGTTTTCAGCACTTGTCCCTCCAGATTTGCCACCCCGGCTGCACAATTTTCCTCAAATTCTAATTATTCATCAGCTCGTTATGCCTTCGCCCCGCCGCTCGCTTTAATTAGTGCGGACGCAGGCATCTATTAGAGGCTAGCCTGGAGTGAGGAGACCAGTCCAAAACCAGCCCGAGCTCAGAGACCAGACGGAGCCGCGATCTGACACCAACACAACATTTATTCATATCAGGACGAGGTGAAGCATGTACTCTTCTCAGACCAATATTGCCTGATTATTCAGACGTTTGACAATAGAGCTCATTCCAAAGTCTAGCCAACATCTAATGCTTTTCTCACAGATAAAGAGTTACTCCAGCCCAGAATGATTTAGTCATTTATCACTTACACCAATGAAACCCAGAAAAGCTTTGCTTGTCTTCAGAACCAGGATGTGCAGATATACCAAAACCTGCAAGCATAATGTTCTGAATATGAACTCAACAAAATCAGGTTTTAGGACGTATGCTCTTCCTGTATGTCAGGTGTTTAGATGTTTCTTCACAGAAAAAGGTTGAGCAAAGAAAGCACAACCACTGAGCATTTTATCTTCTGGGAAGTCACGCAGAACATAACAGTGCTTCAGAAGAGACTGCAGGAATAACGTGAGATTCATTCTTCTCCTTCGTTTCTTCTTTGGCCATAAAAGCCTCCTTATGACTCTCAAGTGAGACGTGCATCAGGAAATCTGTGACATTTATGAGTAAACAGAGTAACACACACACACACACACTAAAGCTAATTAAAGTCTTCAGTGTGAGCGCAGAAATGTGTAATCCTGACATTTAGTCAAGGGAGATTTAGGCAGACGAGGAGAAATTCTAGCGCTGGCCTGAGCCGGACCCGAGGCGGCTGGCATACAAAAGGACATCAGCGGCAGGCGGAGCTCTCAAAGGTCATCTCTGTGAAAAGGCTAACGTGTCATTGCTTTTGTTCCTGCTCTTCTGAACATATGTTTGGCCACGCTCCTTCTTTGGCCCTATCTGGCTGAAATCTAAACCCAGCACAAATACAAGTTTTGACAGCGCCGCTGTTTCGCCCAGCAGTCGAGAGGAGCGTCGTCTTACCTTCCAGAACAACTGATGAAAATCCAGCCAATACAAAACACCTGTGCGGGGGTGTAGCAGACACACACACCTCTATCATCTCTTACATGTCTGCGCAGATCAGTCCAAACTCATCACAGAAATTATTTCTACTCACAGAATAAATATATACAGTAAATAAATACAGTTTAGAACCATTGAAAATTTTGGTTACGCATTATTTTAAGGTGACCTTGTTATTATTTATTGCTATTATAATAAGAACAAAGAGACCATAAAATAAAGCGTGGCCCACTTTTTACATTATTTTCATGACATTTCTTTCAAATTACCACAATGCAAAACAGTTCAATTATTGAAATTGTAACAATTACATCTACATCTCGCGTACTGTTTAATTTAACGCGCAAAATTATTGTTTTATAGTAATGCAAACCATGATTGAGAATAATGAGAATTATAATAATGAGACTTTGCACTGTGACTGTCAAAAAAATGTCGCTTTTGTCGACGGGCGAGACTTTCGCTTCATTAACCGCTAAATAACGAGAAGAAGTGCATTAAAACAGTTTGCACTACAAACAGTCTGTTCATGATTAGGATAAGACATTAAACTAATATGGTACAACACACTTTAAATATCAAGCCACAAATCAAGGTGTTTTGTACTGTGCAGATTAAAATAGCTGGAAACGGGTGGCACTGGAATCCAGACACATTCAGTTAACAAATGATCACACTCACTCTTACAGGAAAATGAAGGTGGATGGATACACTCAGCCTGACAATTCTGATGAGTTGAGCATCAAGCATCTCCTTCCAGCCAGCAGCCAATCAGAGGAGAGCGTGAGGATGATGCAGACTGACCCAGCCAGCAGCCAATCAGAGGAGAGCATGAGGATGATACGGACTGACCCAGCCGGCAGCCAATCAGAGGAGAGCGTGAAGATGATGCGGACTGACCGAGCGAAAATGCTGAAGACGAACTCTGAGCAAACTGCTGATGAGGCACACACATGACTGCTGGAGTGATCTGCTGCTGGTCAGCTTGTGGTTGGATTCAAAGGTCCACCGTGAACCCTAGTCAGATAAAAATCTCTGCTTAGGGCGTGAATTATTCCTAGCTCTAGATCTCCGTCCTGACATATCAACCACAGAGTCTGCTTTCGTTTAGAGAGGCTGGAGAAACACCTGTAAACATGTCGAGTTAAAGGGAGAGTTCACACAAAAAGAAGAGAAGGACCCCATTGTTTTTTCAATAGTCACTGCAATTACAAAGTTTTAAAATGTATGACCCTGGAGCAGAATATATGAAACCAGTCACATATCGCATGGGTATATAGTATGGGTTTCCAAAAATCATAGGATTAAGTAAAGATCATGTTCCTTAAAGATATTTTAGGAATTTCCTCCCTGAATTTCTCACATTTAGATTTTTTTGCAACAGATTTTCAAATAATTTTATCTCAGCCAAATATTGTCCTATCCTAACAAACTGTACATCAGCGGAAAGACTAGTTATTTAGTTTATTTAGACTGGTTTTGTGCTCCTGGGTCACATATAACTCTGATCTGATTCATATGAAAGAAGAAAGTCCTACTCTCCTAGGATGGCTTGAGGGTGAGTAAATCATGGGTTGGTTTTCATTTTTGGGTGAACTCTCTCTTTAAACCAGTGCTCCCACCACCAGAGTGCTAATGTGTTTTGCTGGTACATTACCCATCAGGCTTGTGGTTTGCGCGGCTGTCGACACACATTGGGTTGTGTGTGTGTGTATGTGAGCGCTGTCGTCTCTGTGACAGTCCCCGCTGTGAAGAACACGTGGGGCGGGTGACGGCCCCTCATTAGTGCTCATGGAGGAGCTGTCAGGAGTGACGGACGGAGCCCGCAGCGACTCTCTGACATCAGCCTGACCTACATTTGCATGGACGTGTTTTCGGCACATTAAGGGAATAGGAGTCTGAAAAACTCAATTACATCAAGGGTTCACAATTAACACAAAAACGCATGAAAACACAAGATCTTTTTTCTTAAATAAAATGATCATACATCCTCCTTTTCACAGACAAGTCTTGGTCTAAACTGGCTGAAATGTCCTGGATTTGGCTAAAGGTAATGACTGAACCCTAACATCTGTACCATCTAAACTTACTTGCTTTCTCAAGCTCTCGCTCTCGCTCTCATCGACGGCCTGACATGCTGTTTTAGGCAAACATTTTTTTTACCTTTATTTAAGCAGGTAAGTCATCAGGAACCAGTCTTCATTTACAATAACAACCTGGCCAAGGTACAAAACAATAAAGACATTACACAGCTTCAAATAAGTAAACTAGCATGACAAACTTGTCATGTGATCTCAAAAGCTTTCAAGTCTCATTCTCATTCAAGTATTCTCCAGTTAATCTTGAGGAAATAATGCATCTGCATTTCCAGATTCAATGAATTGTGCGCAAATCTTCATGTTTGTTTTTCTTAGTTCAGTTTCATGATTTGCCATGATTTTTTACAAAGCTGAGGTAAATCAGAGTGCAGCGATGCTGGCGATGAATAAAAGATGGCGAGGGGAGCGGGTGAGAAGGAGAGTGCGAGGCGAGGCACGGAACAGCGATTAGACAGCGATCTATCGTGGAAAAGGGGCTCTTTGCAGGTCTCGGAGGAGAAGATGTACGAGCAGATCCCCGACAGACACGACATCCACTCAGAGCAGATCCGCTGTGACGGGACACTCCAGAGACCAGCCAAAGTGAACACCTATTAGTGCACACGCTCCTGTTCATCTACTTCTGGACAAAAATGGATGGAGCGAATCTGAGTTTGTCGAACAGAACTTGGATAAAGAGCAATGTTCCTGTGCCGATATGAGGCAGAACCTCATCGCTGTGTTATGTTTGACACCCTGAGAGCACACAATTTAAATAAAAACTAAACTGATGCAGTAATGATCTGCTTTTCATGACTTGCTTTCTGATGATGGGCAGTGAAGGACAGTCTCCAAACCCAGACACTTGACACAATCAGGGCGTGAAATATTAAAAATGCTCCTAGCCAAGAGATCTCAAGTCTCTTTCTCTGCTGAGCGTCTGACATTAGGGAGGAATCAGAAGCCTTTGAGGTGCCGTCCATCCAAACAAACCAGAGCTGTTCAAAGAATAATATCAATCTTTACAATGTACAGTACACTCTTTAAAACAAAGCTGTTCTTCACAGCAATGCCATAGAAAAAGAAGATTTGCAGTTAAACAAAGAACCATCTCTTTCTTACCTGTTTATAATCTTAGGAACGGAACGATTCTTCAGATGTTAAACTTTCTTTAAGGAACCATTTAGACAAAAAAAAGATAATCTATAAAAAAAAAAAAAAAAGATCTTCTATGGCATCCTGAAGCACCTCAATGCAACGTACGATTAGTAAAACATTGTCATCAAATACAGTAGATTCTACACATTTATCAATTCTGTTTTGTCACCAATTCGTCAAATAATATAGAATAGTTACAATGTATTTAGTATTTTATTTATTTATTTATTTTTTGCTTAAAACAAGCTAAATTATCTGCCAATGGGGTAAGAAATAAACATTTAAAGGCTAAACAAGATTATTTTGTCTTACTGTGGGGTAACAAGACCTTATATCTTAAGTAATTTTTCTTGTAAAGTAAAAGCACCTGAATTCCTTAAATCATAGACATTTCTACTAGAAAACAAGAGAACCACTGAGGAAGAAAGGGATTGTTCAGTGAGCCGCAGGCGAGAGAGTTTCACACACGCTGGCTTGTGCTAAACTTTCTGAACATTCTGTAATTACAGGAGGTGACGTGACAGGCCTCAGTCCTCCGCCACGGAGATTGACAGCAGACATGCAGCTCGTGGTGGGCATTGACAGGGCCGCTGCCCGAGTCTTTTAGCACATGGGTCTGCCAGCTGTGTGTCGCTCCAGAGCCGAGACTCCTCATCTGACGGACACACACCGTCTGACGTGTGGAGCTTGTGCTGTGGCTGAAAACATGTTTATATAATGCTGTGATCTGATGATTTCATGAAGATTTCCATTCTATATTCACACAACATAACACAAAACTGAGTTTTTGGAAATACTGTTTAAATGGGATATCAGATTCACGAGTTCAGGGAGCGAGCCGGGAGAAATCGGCAGACTCCGAACACTAGCGCCTTGAACCCTAAGCGGGGTTTTTGTGGTTCGGTGTCCTGCTCGATCTCCGCATGCCCCCCGGAGGAAGACGTGGAGCTAGGAGGAGAAGGGGAGGTGGAGGGGTGCGAAGGAAAGGTAAACTGGTTTATTTACTGTATACATATGATTGGCAAACACAAACGAGGTAATTGATTAGGTGATGCGGTGCCAGCTGTGATTAATTCGTCCAGCGATCCTCCCGAAACTATGTTATTAGCAAAACATTCATAAAATTCACTTTTGTTAGTGTTTAACTTCAATGGGTCAGTTTGGCAGGTTGTGTATCATGATACACACGATCCACCCTGTGAGAGGTTTTTTTTTTATCTCCACAAATCATAAGCAGTTCTTCAATTCTCTCCAGAGAGAGAAGGTCTCGCTCACAGCACTCCTCTCTAACATCAGAAACCAGCGTCCTGCTGCGAGCTAAACAAATAGTGCAGCAGAAATTAATCAGAGTTAATTATTTAAAGGCACCAGTGCATTTGTACGGAGGCCTGAAACAGCATGATTGGTCAAAAGTGTGAAAAATCACAACTTCAGAAAAGAAAAATCCCAAGGCTTCTCAAAGTATTCTTGAATGAGAGCAACATAACATTTAGATAATTCAGTTTTTGCCTTGAACCTCTTATAATGTTTACACAGTGCTAAAACCATTATTTAGTTCAGTCAGTACTGAACTGTCAGTCAATATTAACATAATATGTCATAAGAAGCTGATAAAAGCACAAATATCAGAGCATGTCCAAACATCTCAAGTGCCCCAAAATCACCTCAGACCTCAGAGCGTTAACAACATTCTTCAAATGGACTAAAGACATTAATTCAGGTCTGAAAATACATGAAGGCAAGAAAATTAGGACATGTTTTGTAATACTGATTGCTCACATTTATATATATATATAAGGTTGTTGATTATTTTTTCGTTGATCATATGATGATGAAAATTCTGATTTGATTACAGGAATAAATTACAGTCTACTATAGATTCACAGATAAAAACAACTGTTTTAAACACATTTTTTTACTGTATCTTTGATTGAACAAACACAGCACTGGAGATTAACAAATCTTAATTAACTTCTGGCCGGTGGTGTAAATACAGAGCATCTCAGGCTCAGCAAGAGAAGACCCTTCTTTGTTAGTTTATCACATTAGTATATCTATAGGCCACCAGCACAGGAATGAGATTTACATCAACATTTCAGCTCTGAAGCTGGACTGGAGAAACAGTCTGCTTCCAATAGACATAAATATTATGGCATGTTGTTGCGGTCAGCACTTGGCTTTCTGCTGTATTGTTGCTGCACTTTTGCCTGTATTTTAATACTATTGCTTTGCCAATACCACAGTCAATACGTTTAAGGAGCTGGAGAGAATCGGCACGAGTTCTGCTCTATAACGATTCCCAATACAGCTGCCTGGAAGCGAGCATTGATTCATCGAGAACACCGGCCCTGAAATACCGCTGTGTAGGAGCTGGTGTATTCTCTCAGAGTATCCGGCCTGATCTGTTCCAGCTTGCTCACACACACTCTCAGGACAATGCAAACAGCACAATACCACTATGAATTTTTCATAACATCATGCTCAATACTAAACGCAATAAGTGTTTCTTGTAAGACGACTCCCTGGCACTTATAGTGCGATGTTTCCATTCTCTGAGTCTGTTCTGTGTGTGATACCCGCCGCTGACAGCGCTGAGACCCTGCGAGACGCTCAGAAGGTCACGTAAACAGCTCTCCGCTCAACTAGAACATCCCCAATCCCTTCAGGAAGTCAAGCTACACCAGCGTTTGAGTAATCTGTGCTCATCTGGACCCGACACACACTCACAAACCGTCTACGCTTCAGCAGGGCAATGACTTTGGCCGTTTTAATGGGTTTACATTCTCTGTCTCCAGCAATTTCAAACAAGGGTCATGATCAGATATTCAAGGCTATTAATCTCAATGGCTTTGTGTGTTTTGAGTCTTCTGTGATATTACAGGACACTGGTCATCAGGACAGAGATTAAAGAACCAGCTCTTCCGGGTCCTGGGGCTGACTTATATTTTCACTCTGATTTCACTCCAAATTTCACAAAGAAGTACGAAGACAAGTAACACGGTAAAGTCGACGTGATGTCAATATATATTAGAATAGTATTTTCTGGTACAGTACTTTGGGAAACATTGATGTATAAACGAATATATAAATTAATATAAATTAACTAGTAATATAAATTTTATAAATAATATAATATAAATTAATTAGTATAAATTAACTAACTCAAGGGATTAACCTGGTGGATGGGAAACCCTCTTGTAAAAGAAAAATCTATCAGCATCTTATCCACATAAAGGCTTCAAAACTTCTCCGTGCTTATGTGCTGAAAGACTTGAGGTCATGTGATATTGTGTGTGTGTTTATATAAAACAAATGTGCTTCGTACATTGTGTAATAGCATCTTTTATAAGTAACACATCATCTGATGGGTACTATAAGTCCTTACACAATCTGACATATGTTTAATATTGAGCTGGAAATTAGTTTCTGGGCCTCCGGTCAGAGGAGAACTGGACCCAACTAAGCCTGGTTCTCACAAGGTTTTTTCTCCATTCTCTCATGGATGGGGTT
>JAUCNO010000795.1:123791-140247 GCA_032353835.1 Enteromius viviparus
GTATTAGTAGACTGGTAGGGTTAGGGTTAGAATAAGTTGATATGTACTTGCAAAGTTACTTATAGTCAGTAGAGCATCTTTTGGGAGACCATCACAATAAAGAATTGGCAGATATTAATTAGAGAGATTACTAATATTCTACTGAGAGTTAGTTGTCATGTAGGTGCAAAGCTACTTATTGTCAACAGATTGTTCAAAAGGGACCATCAAAATAAAGTGTTACCTAAAATATTTTCAGGGTAGAAATTTTAAGTTTCCTTAAGGCACATTCCATTTCTGAAATGTAATTATTTTAATTAGTCACTTATTTTAATCTATGGACAAACATAGTTTGTGTAAATAAAAAAATCAACAACAACATACAAAGAAACAAAACTTTGTCATTACTCCAGATGTACAGCACCAGTACAGTATCTGTCTACTTTTGAAAATATAGTTGTGGAAAGTGGAACATTTCTCATTAAAAATGCTTGTAATCACCAGAAAAATTAGGAAAGATGCATCGGATCTTAAAAGTAGAACAGGATGTTTAAATTTTTTTGTAAAATAAAGGACTAAATGGGGAGGAAATGAGCTTAACATACAAGAAAGAAGTCAGACCTGAATTCAAGTTTACTAAAACAATGCCTTAAAAGCTTTTCAGATAAGGGAATTTCCAATAATCTGTGCAGCCTAGGTGACATTAGGAAAGAAAGGTAATTTAAAGAAAGGTTTAGAAACCTATTTTTTATAATAGATTGAAATGAGTAGACTTTTTAAAGGTCTAGTATGTATACTCAAGCGGAAAAAAGAAAAAGACTTACAAGGCCAAATAAATATTCATGATTTTTGCACTAGAATGTGAAAGCCCAGAATGTGTACTACGATAGTAAAAGTTGCAAGTTCAAGGATTTTTTTTCTCCTACTAAACTGACATTTTTGTTCCACTTCCATCTTTAAGCATTTAACAAGAGTTCTGTGACAGCACTTCTGCCATTCCTCATATACTGATAAGAGAGATTGACTACGGTATTGGTGTTTTACAACGAATAACCTGTTAAACACGCACTTAAGTCATATCTACTGCAATGCATTCAAACAGCACACATTAAAATTGCAACACCAAGGTCATGGGTTTAATTCCCTACTGAAAAAAGTACAAACATTCTTTAGTATGATGCATGTATAAAAATTACACTAAATGCATAAACAAGACTGCAACTTGTAAAGATACTTAAATTGTAGACAAACACTAACATATTAAAGATGCATGAAAACAAAAGAAAATCACATTTATCCTTCCAAACAGTGTGGTCAGCCCTGTATGAGTGCAGCCTAAATCCAAGGAAATTACCATTCAGTGTGCATCTTTAGTGCTCACATAGCTGTAGAGACACCAGCTATTACACTGTGAGTGTGATCAGCTGAATTACAGGAGCCACCATCTCTTGGCAGACAGGTCAGAGTTTATTCCGGGGGATGTTTGTTTATCATGGATATGGATGGTAAAATCAGCACTCTCACTTCCCTCCCCCGACTATCCCACAATGCACTTCTGTCCGACATCAGGCCAGGCTTATTTGATGGACAACTGGGCATCATGCCAGGTTTATTTCGGGCATCTCTCTGGGCTGTTTTCCACAGCAAGACAATTCTCAGTGAAACATGAGAGCTCTGGAATTCTCTGGTCTCTGGGAGTTCTAATCCAGTTCTCTGGATTAGATTCCAGTAGCAGTGTGGGAAAAACGTTAGAACCGGAGCTGTTAGTGGTACTGAACCTTATTTACTGTGCTCAATCGTTGTCCATGGTACTGAACACTATTTACTGTGCTCAATCGCTGTCTGTGGTACTAAACACTAGTTACTGAGCTCTGTTGCTGTCCATGGTGCTGAACACTATTTACTGTGCTCAATCGCTGTCCGTGGTACTGAACACTATTTACTGTGCTCAATCGCTGTCCGTGGTACTGAACACTATTTACTGTGCTCAATCACTGTCCGTGGTACTGAACACTACTTACTGAGCTCTGTTGCTGTCCATGGTGCTGAACACTATTTACTGTGCTCAAGTGCTGTCCATGGTGCTGAACACTATTTACTGTGCTCAGGTGCTGTCCATGGTGCTGAACACTATTTACTGTGCTCAATTGCTGTCTGTGTTTCTGAAATAATGATTAGTCTGACTAGTTGTATTATGAGAATAAGTGATCTTCAGTAGATATTAGTGTTATTAAATGAGACAATCTATATATACAATCTATATACAAATAAGAGGGTGACACCTAGGGGATTAGACTAGTAATAAGATTAACGTTCTATGTTCTTATGTTCAATGTTTGTGGAAATAAATATCGAAAGGCCTTTGAAAATTGATTTTGAATCGACCACATTAAAAAAACAAAAACAACAATATATAGAAAAATATATATTTTTTGCCCAGCCCTATTATTTAGTACCTAAATGTGTAATTACACTGTAACGGTAAAGACATTTATCATGTCACAAAAGATTAATTTTTTTAAATAAATGTTGCTATTTTGAACTTTCTATTCATTAAAGAATTCTGAAAAAATGTATCATAAAAACTGTATCATTTCTAAGGATGGAGTTCTGGAGTAATGGCTGAAGAAAATTCTGCTTTGAACAAATTATATTTATTATTTTAAAACATATTGCAACAGCAGCTATTTGAAATGGTAATATTATGTTTTTTTTCTTTCTCTTTTTTACTGCATATTTGATCAAATAAACAGAGCCTCAGTGAGCAGAGGAGACAAACAAGGGTCAGATTACAAAAAAAAACATTTTAAAATGGTCAATTCAGCATTTACTATCAAACACAAAAAAGCATAATGAATTATTCAACACACACTAAACACGCTCTGTCACATTAAATTCTGTGGTACACACAAAAAATGAACTTCCGTTTTTTTTTTTACCAAAATAAGGATTTTACTCCCTTTCTCTCACACTGTGCTTCCTGTAAGGCCACAGCAGCAAGTCTTTCATTATTCAGTCGTCTTATCTTAAGCACCACAAAGCTGAATACTAAGACCTCTGTGGGTGTGTGTGTATGTACTCAACTACATTTACAGTGACTCCAGCAAAAATGTTCAGCACACACCTGCACAAACATGCTGTTTTACAACCTAGTTGTAAGCGAGATCTCACTGACATCTGTGTTGTGTATATGGGTCTGAATGTGGTATGTGAGCGTGCAAAACACAGTTTTACAGAAGGAAAAAGCATCTCCTTGAGGGCGTTGAGTAATACGTGCTGAATTAGATTAAAGTCACACTCCTCTAGTGCTGCATCTGAAGAATGAAAGAAACGCCTGTCCTCGATTCCTATCATGAATGTGGAACAGCATCATATGTTACATTTACAAATGAAATTTAAATTGCTAAAACACAGCCAAACTCATAGCAATGCCTAGAGTGTTTGTCTGAATCCTTTACACTTTAGTTATTAACTTTATTGACTGTGTGTGTGTGCATTTGAGGTTTATTAGTTTAATGACATAGCTATGACAGAGGTATTACAGTTTGAATGTGGTTTATGAGGACACTGCCAATGTCCTCATTATTTAAAAGACATACTAAGATAGTGGGTTTTTTTAAGAATGTAAAAGTGTGTAGTGTTTCCTGTAAGGGGTAGGTTTAGATGTAGGGTCAGTGTAGTACAATGCCACATACAGTCTGTACAGTAGAAACACCATTACACCTATGAAGAGAGAGACCCCAGAACACACAAAAACCAACGTGTGTGTGTGTACATACGCTAAAATAATTGTTTTTGGTCGTCCGCTACTAATTTTATAAAGACACATAGTCATCAGTATTAAATGTGTCCATTAAAGTTCATTTGCAGCAGAGAGACACTAATGGACGCAGTCAAACCATCTGATTTAGAGATCTGCAAACAGATACTGACAGTCAAAGCGACGTCCATAACTGTCACAAAAGAGAAAGAAAATGCGTTCAGGAGCGACCGAGCTCAGCGCAGGTTAACAGGTCATCACCCAGCTTTACCACACTGACAGCTAGGTGTATCATTGCGGCGGATGCAGTGATATGTCAGGCTTTGTTCGGAAGACGTCATGAATACTGCATGCAGAAGGTCTGTTTATCTCATCGAAAATGCAAGGAGAGGGATTCTTGTGCTGGATCTGCTCAGTCAGTGTGCTGCGACACCATAATCACAGCTACACCACACTACAGATCTTTCACTAACTCACAACTCCATTCATCTTGATTCTTGGAGGCACGATTTGATTAAAAATTAATTCACAATTTTTCGTTACATTTTCTAGTGCACACTAGACATCAAACGCAGCAGTATTTTAATACATTTTCAAATGAGCCAGTCTATAGGAGGGGTAGTCTTGAATCTCTTTATAAAACAGACAGTTCTGGTCCTTGAATCTGATTGGTTGAGCTGTGTTCCAAACGGTTCTAAATTACTAAATAACACGCATCTTTGTTTACGTCTGTGCGTCACTTTTTTGCAACCACAACCACTTCTGAGGATCTGCATTGTTTGATGGAAGAATTATGTTTTTATTAATATCCCTACAGTTTATTTGCTTTGTTTTCTTTTGTGAAGGGTTAGGGTTAGGGTTAGGGTTAGGGCTATAAGCCCCGTGAAGCTGTGGTTTACAGTGAATTTATAACACCTAAGTGCAGTTTAGGTAAACTGCTTTTGGCTTATTACTTTATTAACTATTACCTTCCTACTAATCAAAATGGGATTAGGGATGTGCCTGAATCCAAGTTACGTGTGTTCGCTAATTACGCAACTGTGATAGCATCTTTAAAATGCTTGAAGAAAGCTACATGAGACTCTGCTCAGTACTGTACGTACAGTACTGTACTAAGCACTGTAGCTTTCCAGGTATCTTTCTTGAAGTGTCTTGGAGACACAATAATCCTGACAAACTTCACCAGAAGATAGAAATCTAGTCTTAAAATAATTTTAGTTGCTGATAATAATAGTGTTCAAATCATTTTTGGCCAGCACTGTATATTAACGAAACTTGTGAATCGATGCAAGTCACCAGAAGACTGAATAAGGATTTTTTTGACGCACCCCAAAAGCACTGCTCTCTGCCCAAAAACCTAAAGTGACTGTTTTGAAGTCAATGTGAGAACGTGAGTTTGGACTGGACCACGGCTGCTGGACGGCACGCTCCACTGGCCTCTATTTCCCCGGCCGGCTCCAGAGTGCACAGAAAGAAGTAAAGTGTCAGGCCATAATCAGGTTAGCGTGGGCCGTGATGGATTAAACCACAGTCGGGGAGACGCTTCTCCAACATTAGGGTGTCTGAGATGTCAGCTGGAGAGCAGACTCATTAATAGCTCTCCTTCAGATTACTGCATTAAGTTTATTAGCAGCTCCAACTCTGGGAGCACTTTGAGCCCTTACGTCGAATAAAGCCCGGCTTAAAGCGCTTCCATGAAAACACGGCAGAGGCTAGATCTTCTCTGGACGCTTCTTATAAACCTGCAAACGCATGGCACTTTGTCTTCTGCATCTCAATAAACTAATAGTCCTAATGTGTGAAAATTGATTTTTAGGAACATGCAAACCTTGACCTGCCATTCGATTCCTTGTTGGCTTTGTGTTTTTCATCCGTCCTCGCCTTTGATTTATGCCTGGTCATTATCGATAAGCTGCGATAGATTTTTCAGTGACGCGGAGCTGGGCTTGGAGTGTGGGACGGAGATGAAAACTTTCAAGAAGAGATCATCCTAGAGCCCGTCCCGAGAGAGGACCAGTGAGCGGCTTACTCACAGCGGAGCTCTCATGGTGTCCTAGCCTGGGAACCTCCGAGAAGATCAGCTGATATCCGATCACAGGTGCATTCTGTGAAGAAAGTCTGACCCGAGAGCCACGAGTTCGGAAACTTAAACCACAGCTTCAATTAACTCGAACATGAGCAGGTAAGCAGCTTTCGGGACTCGGCCTTCCTCCATCATCCGTCCGCAAGGATCGGTTTCCCAGGGTGCTGTGGGAAGGGACCATCATAACCCTCACATGGACAGGAGCCGTCCGCTTCTATGAGCTGGTATTAGCTTTCCCCTGAGGGAGAGTTCTAATTAGGTAATTGACTGATGCACAAAGCAGGTGCATATATCCGTTGCAACAGGGCTCGACCTGTTCATTATTAAACAGTGACCCTGTCCGGCGCCTGTGCCAAAGCCAGAAGTGAAAGTCCTCCGAAGATTTGCGCTCGGCTCCAGATGAGGGCACGTTCACAGCGATGCCGTAGAAGAACCTTTTTTGAGAACCATTCAGTCAAGAACCATCTCTTGTGAAGTGAAGTGAAGCACTTTTATCAAAACTACAATTTCAGTTCCACCTATCAGTTGCTGTGTGGACTTAAGACTGGTTTTGAAAATGTTTTTTTTTTATTGGGAATCACTAAGATTCAGAATTTTTTAGTGGAATCAGAATCAGAATTGATCAAATTCAGATGACACCCATCCCTGCACATGATATGATCAGTGAACAGAAGCTGGGGTGTGTTCATAAGTTGATTTCGATGGCTTTATGGTGTACTTAAGCTTACGATGCTTTGGGGAACGCAGTCGTGGAGAGTTACTCTCATCGTAGTGAATATGAACTGGACAGACCAGAGAACATGCTCAGAAAGCTGGCTCTGATGTGCAGCTCCGGCGGAGGTTATTTACTGAAGCAAGCAGCAGCCAGGATATGGATTGATAGCTGAGAAGTAAATTGATTCAGAGGCTTGAGCTGCAGGAAAGTTGAGACGTCTCTGCCATTTTAATTCAGCAGGCCACACATTTCATTTCAAAGAGCCGGGCAGAGTTACGAGAGCCAATCACAGAGAAGTCGATGTCAACGCCATTACATCATTACAGCCGAGAGCCATCCCAGAGTCTTGACCTCAGCTCGAGTGGACAGATGATGACCGATCCTTCATCCGTGTATTTCTATAGAGCTTTATTACAGTACTGATCCTTTCAAAGCAGCTTCAAAGTAATAAACAGGAAAATAACTGTCTGGTAATGTTGTGAAATAAATAAATAAATTCAGCTTTACAGAAGACAACAGCGACACTACAGCATTTGTGTCTCTAAATATCCTGGAATAACGGCCTGATCGTGGCTTTGATATGACATGAGTCTATTTTTCAAGTTTCTTTCCAGGCTTTGAAGAAAACAGCTGGAGAAACCATAAAATAACATGTTAGCAAACAATCAATTCAATCAAATCTATTAATAAATAAAAAAAAAACTGATTTAAATTGGATGCTTTCTCACCATTTACTGTAGTGACAAGTTCCATCATTACTGATCTACTCTTTAGAGAATATGATCAATAAACATGGCAATATGTGTTTTTCCATCTCTTTACCTCAGCCAAAAGTTGAAACGTCAAATACAGCCAATTATAAACTATTTGAAGGAGAAACAATATTGCAAATAGAAGTTTCTTATTATTATTATTATTTCAATTGTAGTTTAATGACCTCTCCTGAAACATGCTTTAGTACACACAAGCTAAATACCAAAGTAGAATTATCTAACACATTTCAGACATTCTTAAAGTGGAGTGATGGGGAGCAAATGAAAGATTAGATATATGTATATGTTTATAGCTAAGATAATTAGCTCTTTCCAACTAGAATGATTTTCTCTTTGTCAGGAGACAGAAGTGTTTAATGCTTTAAGTTGTTGGAACCGATCAAACGTCCCTAACCCTACAGTAACACACCACCGCTCCTCACATCAACAAAAACAACATCTACGGGGCTTTTCAGAGAAAAAAATGACAGATGCACAGATAAAGGTTATAACATGATTAAGTTTGAGATGGGACTGATATTCAGAAATCTCATCAGCACAGATTAGTGGACATCAGGGTACATCCAGATGTGGCTCTTTTCCAGAGAATTAAATAATCATAATCAAGCGGCCCTAAACAAATAAACAGACAGATCTCCCGCTGGCGTGATTGGATTTATTGGAGGGTTGGTTGACTTACATCAAGCAGATCTCTTTGTTTGTACATTGGTGTAATCCAGTCAGACATGTCCATCTCATCTCAGCACCTTCTGATTCAGAAGCCTCTGAGCTCCAGGACAGTTCACTCAGGTGCATCCTGTTTTACTATCAGCCGTAATCTCTTTACGGGCTCTCTTACAAGCTAAAGGTTTTTCTAATCTTTTTACACAAAGCAAACTTTGTAGATTTGAATGTTTTGCTGAATTGTAATTACAGAAGTCCTCTCATGGAAATCTAATTTCCAGCGATGTTTAATATCGTTCAGCAGCTGCGCTGTTATTACACGGATGTTCAGTGTCCAGTCATCTCTCTGTACTCAATATGTTTGTGTTCCTTCAATGATGAGTGTTTTCTGAGAAACTCCAGACTCTTTCCACAGAAGGCACTCAGATCTTCTGAGCTCTCTGAAACAGGCCAATTAAAAGCAAAAAGTGCTAATAAAAATGATTTTTATGAGATGTAGGTGAGAGCTTAGGCCTCTTCCCTGGATTTTGGTTTGCGTTCATCTTGACCTCATCATATACGCGGCACAAAATCATTTTCTTTTCCTGTGTTTTCTATTTCCAGTGTCTACTCTGCCGATGCAGTAAGAAACAAAAAACAAAACAAGAGAAAAGATCAAAATGCAAATGCATCCTGATTTTTTGATGTTTTTACTAAAAATCAAGACAAAAATTGTATCACACTGCATAAAATGCTTTTCTAACTTTTGTTTGTCGTGAGCTGACTGGTCAACAGGTTAAATCAGATTAAAGAAGAGAAGATGCAGAAAAGAAGCGTTGTCTTGAAAACAAGATAAATCTGAACATCTAGTCTTCAGATCACTGTTGAAGTTAAAGTGTCTTCCTCTTCAGGTCAAACACACACCTCAGGTCTTAATGAAAGCAGTAAATCTGATTGGTTTCCCTTCTCCTCTTTTACAAGCGTGGAGCCGTGTGCGGGAGCGTCTCGTTCCTCTCACCAGGTGCACTTATGCTGCAAATGAAACTCGATCACAGTTAAAAGTGGCACAACCCCTGAGAGCAAAAATGCTTTTAGGAACTTTTAAAACGGTGTTTAACAGTGCCACTAAAACTGAGTTCAGACCCACAGACTCTCACCTTCCTCTCGGTCCGACAGGTAACTGTTCTCTGTTGGAAACCAGCTTCTTTTCTTTTAGAGCCCTTTTCCTAGCTTCATATTTCTGATCTTTGGGTCTCAGCGCTGTTCACAGGCACTTCAGAGCAGCGCTGGAAAACAACAACAAAAAGCTTTCTATTAAGACTGAATCTGAAAGTGATCATTTCTGCTTTACAGCGGAGCGAGTGAAGATTAACACTGTGGGTCCTGAAGGCCAGAGCCTCTGACCCTTTCACTCGTCTGCTTGTAAAAACAGCTACGGGGGGCACACACAAGTCAAGAAATGGAAGCCATGTGACACAAGACAGCGCCTATAAATATGCACAAGATCACAGGGCCACTTAATGTAAGAGAGGGCAGACTTCTCTTTTACCATCGCCACTACAACGTCTTAAAAAGTGCCTGTCGTGTCATATGAAACCAATAAAACACAACACTTCCTCGCCCTGAAAAAAGAAAACAATCCGCTGCGTGGACTTTTCTTCACTCTTTCCTTCCATGAGACGGCCTGAACTCTCAGAAAGAGCATCAAGCAGCACGAGAAAGACCAGCTGCAGTCAGAAATCACAGTAATAATAGAGCTAAATGACTTTATCTCAGGCTTTTTTACTTCTTTCAACACTAACAAGATCAAATGTAAGCAATCTTGAGTTTCCTTGAATGACATTTGAAGACTCTTTCTCCAAACCTGTGTGGGTTTAATATGTAAGTGATATGAACTGTTATCGTGTTTTTGTGTGATTTATGTGATTTTAATATAGTTTTATAGTATGAACAATGCCTAGAAATATGCTGTGGTTAATATAGGTTTGTAATGAATCCAGGATAAGTGATGAAATATTTAATTGCAAAGTATTATAGTTGTAAACAAATATTTGACAGTACAAAAAGCATAGTGCTGTATTATACACACACACACACACACACACACACACACACATTACGGGTCATGTTTTTGAGTATCTAAATGTTTTGAAAGAATTGTCAAGCCCGCATTTATTTGATCCAAAATACACCAAAAGCAGTAATACTTTGAAATAATTTTACCATTTTAAATCAATTATTTTTTTTTTATATATTTTTTTAAATATATGAAATTTCAGCATTATTACTACAGTCTTTTTTGCTGATTTGCAACTCAAACATTTATTGATACTGAATGATAGTAATGGTGCAATAAAATTAGCTTTAAAATAAATTAAATAAAAAGGAATAAATTACATTTAAAATAGTAAAACTATTTTACAACATTACTGTTTTTGGATCAAGTATGTACACACACACACACACACACACACTAAATATATATATATGTATGTATGTAGGTCCTGTACGCATGCATGCATTTATCAACTACGGCTCCGGTAGTAAAGGATACAGCACAAGCTCATTTCTGTTGAAATGCAATCAAGAGCGTGCTGTGAATGGGTAACTGTGAGCAGGCCTGCACTGCTGCCCTTCCATCAGCACATGATTTGAGACGGAGCAGGAAGGATGACATCAAGCCAGAGCCCTTCATTACCTCATAGGAAGGAAATGAGGCTCTGTGCGTGGAGCTCCACGAGGGTCTCGCCAACAACACCAGAGACCCGCCGAACATTTCCCCGGCCAGGCTTCGCAGGGAGAATTCATCAACGTGATGAATGGGACAGCTCTTCACCCAAGACATTAAACTGGACAAATGGATTCTTTAATTTACTGGGGGTGGAAGGGGCCGGCCAGCAATCAGCAATAAAAACTGGATCTCAGAAACCTGAATGGTCTTGTCATAGAGAGATACGAACGGGCAGCCGAGACTGCTCGAGACCAACGATGAACCCGATGCGAAGAGCCTTCCACGGGTCGAGGGCTGGTCCGGAGCCTCTGATGCCGAAATGCTTTAATCAGGCCAGGACCCTAATGAATGGAGGCTGAGAGTCTGCCGAGGACTGGAGGAAGAGGGCAGGCAATTTCTGGAAATGATTACTGACTCATTTCCTTGTTTATCGTGCCTTTGAAAGAGAGAGAAGCCCACGCTCCAAAGCACCTCCGCCCCCGGCTCGCCGCTCTCTTCTCGCTCTTTGTTGGCCCACTTTTGAACATTTGGCGCACTGGATCAAGCCTGCTCCTGCTTCTTTTCATGTCAGGGCCTGTACCTTCTCCAGCCCTTGTTTCCCTCAAGTGGAGAGCCAGCTTAGTCTGAAGTTAATGGCTGGAAATCTCCAACTAACCTCCCCAACAGCTGTCTCTTCAGCCTCTTTCTCTTTCTCCTCACGATTCCGTCCTTTCTTAGGAGTTCCCCCTTGTTGTTTTGTTTGCCGTTCTCTCCTCCCCGAACCAATCAAAAGGAGGACGAAGGCAAAGGGCCCGCTTGTTGATAAAACAACCACTCCAGCGAGTTTTTCAAAATTGGCTTTCTACAGACAAGTGGCTTGAGGCCGGAAGGACAGGCTGTGTAAAGCGCTCTTGTTTCCATCCGAGTCTCGTTGAAAAGAAGAATAGAGGAAGCCTGGCCGTTGGACTTGTCTTTCATTCAGAGTCCGCCCTCGAAAGGCAATTGGGGCTTTCGGTCCCGGGGGAGCAAACATTAATAACGTAAGAGCTCAGAATACTGAACTTCACCTCTATGCCACCTCATTTATTCTATAGAGCGCAAATGAGTCTGAAGGAGAATGAGGAGACGGAGCTAGAAGGCTTCGAGGATCGAAACCTTGACCAGATCCAGAAAACACATAGCTAGAGATATAACTGTGTACAAAATGTATTCATTATCATGGTATTGTCTGGAAAATTTTCATTTGCATAAACACTAAAACAACAACATTACCAGTGACAACATGACTGCCAACATTTGATCTAACATGTATGAAATAAAGCTTAGAAAAGACATTTCAGCCTTTAAATAAGAAAAGGGTTCATTCAAAATGATATTTGATTAAAAGTTGATTCTGTGTTTATTACAGCAGGGCATTCATATTTGGTCAGACTGACTGAGAGTCTCTGCCAGCAGGTGGCGCTGATGGAGCAGCAGAATTACAGCCGTGATTAAGAACAAATCAAGTCACTTTTATTTCTAGAGCTCTTTTAACAATACAGATTGTAGCAAAGCACTGAACATTATCAAGTAGGAGAACAGAGTGATGGTGATGTATAATGACCAGATTAACACTTCATTTTTTATTAAATGCAGAAATGGCCTCTGTCTCAAATCAACGATAATCACTAGTATTAAGAGTCCCCAACTAAGCAAGCCAGAGGCTGAAGAGGACACAGAGAAGAGGAAAACAAAATGCTATGAATCTTTTCTGAAAACATCAGGACCTTCAGAGATGCATTCCCAGGATATTTAACACATGAAGCTGTAATTCAGATCATGGGGAAGTTTATCAAGACTTTATCATCACTCCCGTAATCCTTTCATCACTACATGCAGGCGCTGCTGGATTCTTGTCAAGCACTTGAAGTCAAGTCACCTTTATCTATATACAGCAGTGCATTTAACAATACAGATTGCGTCAAAGCACTTATCAGGAGAACAGAGTGTCAGTAATGTATAAGACATCTTCTCCTTCTCTAGGGAGATTTCACAACCTTCAGTGGCTCTTGAACTGACCTCTGCTCGCTCCACCTGCTGTTTTTACGTGGTGCCATCTTTATGTTGGAGTGATTAACAGGCTGGAATGCTCCTAGAATGACCTTTCATTCACACACACGTGGCTTCCTGCTCCGTCCTTTTCTCATCTTCTTCACCGACAAGTAAACAATTAACCTGCTCTTCTGCGCTCTCCTCGAGGAACTAAAGCACAACTTCTCAGAAGATGCTCCAAAGCCTGCATCCCCGGAGCCACACACTCATCCGGGGCCCATGTCGGCCCCATCTACACTTCCAGAGCGGCTTTCTGCGACGTCAGACCTGTCAGCTTTTCACTTGCAATTAATATCTGCCTGCTTCAAGCTCGTCAGCTGTCACGAGTTTAGCACCCAGTCACACGAGCGGACAAATCAGGCTAAGGCAGAATGACACCACTGGTGTGAAAGAAGATACTAATTCTGGATAATTAGCTGACAAGTGCATGAGAGAGAAAGGATGGCGGCGAGGAAGAAGCGAGGAGAGAGAAGTGGCAGTGCGTCGTAAGCGTTTCTGTCAACCTCCTCTGTCCCTCTGACCTCTTTCCGGTCGTCTTTGTCCAAGGATCAAATCATTCTTTTTGATTTTAGATGAAGCCTGAGGTCATAGTAGCGATAATAGACGACAAAGGTATTTTTAGACAAATCTCAGAAGATGCTGTACTGCAGCGTAGCTCTTATAAAAAGCAAAGCTCTTGTGCTAATGGCTTTAGAGAATCTCAACGTTTTATAGGACTGAAATGCATATGCTCCAAACTGTGTGATCTAACAATGCATGTCAGCATAAATCAATTAATATCGACGGTGAAAAAACAGCAAAACAGCTTTCTGTCTGCACGGTCCTTGAGTGAATGGATTGACCGTTCACTGAAAAACTCCATTTCCATTTGAATGCAGTCGCTTCTATTCTCAGCTGTCATAGCAACATTCCACTCACAGTAATGTGATCCAAGTGGCCAGTATGTACACAGCAATTAGTGACATCTTTCTTTATAAATTTCCCTAAAGTGGCCTTTAGATATTCGGAGCACCATCAGCCCTCTGGTTAAAACTTCAGTCTGATATCCAAGAGGTTTGTGTTTGTCTGACAAGGACTGTGAGAGTAAATGTACACACTATTCTACACTATTCTCTGTGCATTGAGGTAAATCTAATTGTGACACATTCGGCGGCCAGCTGTGTTACTACAGGCTTGTGAAGGGTGTAAATCACAGAGTTTGGGGCATGTAGCAGGTCATTATCACCATGTGGCGGTGTCTGCTTCATCAGGGGAAGATTAGACGACATCCTCTGCAGCGAACAAAGAGAGAAACCTTTGAAAGCCAAGCGACTACATGTCTGAAGGAAACAGAATACACCTGAAGAAGAGGTGCGCGCTTGACGCTGCATGGATGCAGTTCTTGCAAGCGCACTGTTAGTGGAGGGCATGAATTATTGTTATAGAAGCTGCACAATACCTGGTAGAGTTCAAAGCCAGACCTAAGGCCAGGGTCGGTTCAAGGTCAGTCTCGAAGCACACACCCAGCAGCGCAGTCCCAGACAAAACACACAACACGAGTACGCCGAGTGTTTGTGTGACAGTAACAGCGAGGCTGTGACACCGACACTATTATTAGTCAGAGGTTACAAGCTTTGATTTCTGCCCAGAATTGCACTCCGAGCCGAAAAGCCAGCGGGCGTGAGGAAACGCGGCTTTGTTTAAAGCACGCTGACACGAAAACACACTTGAAGGGGAACAGAAATGTTCCGTGACTAATCTGAAGTGACATTCTGGATGTCAGAATTATCGCATCAGCCTGTGGGGTTAGGGTGTCCATTAAAAAAAAATCAAAGACTCAAAGGACTGTTAAAGTTACACCTCACCATGTGAGTGTTTATTGTTTTCATGCATTCATTTAAAGGAGGAGGTAATTTAGTACAGCACTGGCAGAAATGATTAGAACACTGGTATTATTAGTGCTTTAAAGTCAGTTATTTCTGTCTTCTGCTGCAGCGTGTCAGTGGGAAACATCGGTTTAGATTGCAAACATTCATTCTGTCATTAATTGTAATAAAATCATGAAGAAATAGAGACAGACACAATCCAGAAACACTGTGTCTTCGAGATGCTTCAAGAAAGTTCCAGTAGTGTTAAAATAAAAATGCTGTAAAATGAGGATACTGTCAAAAATAATGGCATCAGTAGATTTTCGTTATGGATCAACTATTTTCTAAATGAAATCAACAGCATCTTTGTGTTTAAAGCAGTTTTTCTCCTCTGTGCTCTCGAGCAGAGTTTCTTTGCTGTTGTCTTTCTTGAAGCGTCTCGGAGACACAGTTCTTCAGGATTTAGTCTGTCTCAGTTTTTTTGTCTCTTCAAGTCATTCCAGACAGGCAGATGATGATCAGATCTCAAAAACCTCACTGGATTATTACAACTAATGGCTAAATGAGTGTTTGGAGATCTAAACTGATATGTCCTACTGCAGCAGAAGATAGAAACAACTGACTTTTCACCTGGTAAACATACCAGTGTTCTCATCATTTCGGTCACCGCTGTGTTTTGACAGATGCGCAGGATTTTCAGCATGGCAGGAGATAGTTACCAGCATCAAAACATGCGTGGTGTTTCCATCACAATGGCCATGTGAAGCGAGCGATTCATCGGAGAGCTTGATTAGAGGAGTTAACCCCACAGTTGAGCCCATTCCAGCGATCCGAAGCAGGGTGCAGGGGTCGGCACACAGCGCCCAGACAGCCCAGGCCCTACATATTTGAAATGATATCCATTACTGTTTGTGACAGGCCTTCCTGAACGCACGCTTTGATGCTCTCTCAGACTGACAAGCTGAGTCCAGTGACACTGATGGCTTTGGGCACAAATCAGAGGCGGTTTTCTGCATCCCGGCGGCTGCTGCAGCGGCAGCGCTCCATGTTTTAGTGGCCCTCCTGTGTGTCACGGAAGGCGTGAATGGGACGCAGCCAAAGAAGGCATTAGAGGCCTAAATTCCATCCTCGACGCCCTCTTATATCACTCCCAGAGCCGCTGGGAGCCATCTTTAAACGAGTGAACCCATATGCATTACTCAACAAAAGAAGCTCTTTGCAGTATTCTGCTCCTGAAGTATTTAAAAGCTCATTTTTCTGCATTTCTCTTACACGGTTTTACATACGAGCCTCTGCTTACGTTCATCCTAAGTGAAGACCAAATACTCTTGAAGAGAATTCAGTGCAGGATCATGAATATGTAATGAGTGTGACTTTAAACTTTTTTAATGTTATTTTTGGCTAATCATGCCTGCACTGTCAATAAAATGTACTATTTGCTCTTTAAAATTTAAATGTCCTTCGTTACTTTATGTTTTATTTGCTATCTCTTTAATTGTTTGTGTAAACTGTGTCCACTACATTTTTTCAGTGTTTACATAATGTGTGTGTGTGTGTGTGTGTGTGTGTTTGAACAGTCACCAATGAATACTTTTTCATAATTGCTTTATGCTTTAAATGTGGGGTACATTAAAGCATTCTGGGAAACTGAATAGCCTTACGTATTAAACATGATGGATCATTCTCTTGATTATGAGTAACACCACACCTATATACTAGGGATGGGAGGATTCCCCGATTCGCTCGGTGCATCGGCTTAATAACTTAACGATGCGATGAATCGGTTTAAAATGTGTGCATCGGATACAAATTGGCAGTTGTATCGCGATGCATCGTTTCTAACGTATCTGCATCGG
>JAUCNO010000795.1:159266-176435 GCA_032353835.1 Enteromius viviparus
ATTTCAGTGCAAGATTTTTCCAGTTTAGACAGCTCTTAACATTTATTTTAATCTAGGACTAGTCTTAAACCCTGTTCAGGAAACTGCCCCGTTTACTCCATAAGCATGTAAAATAGTGATAACAGCATTTACCTGTTCTCTGCAGTGCTTCATTCAGGCTCGATGATATGTGACTCTGCAAGTTGTCCTCCTGAGAACCTGAAAGAAAGTTTGGTAAATTTAGTCATTTTTCATTTCAGTACACTGTGCAAAGCATAAGAAAAAAAAATTAAAATGATATTTTCTTCATATCTTATGCTATGTCCTCCGTGGGACACTCAATTCAAAGACTCAAAAAAAAAGGTAGACATAGGCACAATTGATTTTTGTTTAAAATCACCAATAAATCTTTAGGTTTCATGTGTTTTTTGTTTGTTTGTTTTTTTATATATACCAAACTTCATATAAAGATTATTCTCAACTATTTTATGAAAGCTGTAGCAGTGATTTCCCTTCATTCAGTTTGTGTGTAAAAGGGCCATAAGAAGGTTTTCCCATGAGAAAGATTTAAAAAGTAACTCAAAGGTAATGTAGCGCACTACTTTCCATAAGAAGTAACCAAGTAACGTAATTAGTTACTTTTTTTAGGGAGCACTGCAACACAAGTAACTTTTCCCAACACGGTTTGTAGCAAAGACATATCTTGATTTGAAACCCCATGATATTTTTCCTTTTCTTCTATATTTACAAGATAGTGTTTGAAGATCTGTTCAAATTAAAAGTCATATGTGGTGTATTCCAGGCTTTAGTCACACTGTACAGAGGAACAAAGCTACAAGAAACGGAAGAAAGCATTGGATCATTTCCTACGGTGTTGATTGGGAAGCTGGGTAACCTGAGAGACTGCTAGAGCTTGACTCCACAGGGACCGGTGGTCTGTTTCTTCATGTTAACAATCAGAAACAGATGTGGTGGAGGAGCTGCGAGTGTCATCACTCAGACCGCACTCACGCGCCCTTTATAAACCACAAACTTTCTTTAGATGCCAACGTACATCCAGCTAAGAAAAGAAAGAAGACTTGTTGCATGTCTCAGAAGTGCTGTCCACAGGGGCTAGTGGACACCAGTGAGTTAACTAGTCCTGCCAAGAGCTCCGACACAAAGCGTTCTGGATCCAGCCGGGTCTCAAGGGAAGAGCAGGCCTGGCACCCGTGTCTCTGAGCTTCGGTGCTAGGAAACACAGCCTCTGTCCGGCAGCCAAACTTTATTACTAGTGACAGGCTTCACGGTGGGCCGGTGACAAACCTCACCGCTTGTGACAGACGGCCAGACAGACTTGTGTTGTTGGTTTTTAATCGTTTGCTGACAAACAGAGCAGTAAGCGAGCTCCTGTGAAGACCATTCATATTTCTGGAAAACAAAACCACTTGATGCTGAACTTTTTATATTGTGAAGAGCACTAACTATAAAAACATCCGGCCGGTCAGCAGCGGTCACTGCAGTAAGGCTGGGCGACATGGAGGAAAAAATTAATACAAAATCAGAACGTTTGAGCGATTCTCAATTGTTGTACTACTTTAGTGAGTTTTACTAGTCAACTTGAAAATGTAACTACAACATGATTCTAGTAACTTTTTCTTCATTAACCCTCTAGTTGAAGAGAAATCTATTCCAAGTGCCTCATACATGATGATGAAAATAAATTAAACTATGTTAAGTAAACCACTTGTTAGATATCTTTGAAGAAGTCATGCATGAACTACAACAGCATCAGTACAAACATACATGATGTATGTTCAGAAATAATAAAAGGAAATGCTTTTAAAAAATCTTAAAAGTCAAGGTTATTTAGGTCAGGGTGTAACATCCGTACAGGATTATTAAATCTTACAGCAGCTTTCAGTCAATCATCACGATGCAGCTGTGAAATATCAGAGTAGCAGTAGTTCACTGTTTTTTGATTGAACTGCTGATTGAACATTGCTGTTGTTGTTTTTTCTTTGTATGTCCAGAGATTTTTGTGGATCAGTTTACAACAAAACCCAGCAAGTTCAAAGTCATTAAACAGATGAGAGACCTGTAGAAGTTCAACAAAGAAAAGAAATGCTTGAGTAATGCAGAAGGAGATGGTGACTGATTTCTAACGATCTCTAGAAAACATGAAATTATCATGAGATCAAAACATCTGAATATTCTCACTGCTGTGTGAGACCATCTGAACACGAGAGAATAAGTGCAAACCCTCCGGATTCACCTCAAAGAGGGATAGAAAACCAAAATTCATAAGTAAATAAATATATTAACCCAAGGACATCTGAGCTGTTCTTTTGCCGGTGCCGTCACTCTTTAGTCATTCAGAAAGCTGGACATACGCTCTCTTAAATCAGCCGGACGTAAGAGCCATCTTAGATCTCGCATTTATTTGTAATTTGTTCTCAGTGCCAGTCTCCTTCACCTTTATTCCAATCTATATTTCACATCTGGTCCCTCCCAAGCAATTAACCTCGGTGGAAATCAGCAACCCTACTTTTGGAGTGTTTTTTTCCTCCCTGCTTTTTTGCCCCTGTATGTTACTTTCCAGCAATTGAACCGAGGGTAATGACTCTGAAAGGAAAAAGAATGTTCTTTCAATAGATAATTAGGGAGATTGGTTTACCAGGCCCTCTCCAGACCCATTCAGACGCAGGGACTGTGCGAGCCTGTTGTCTGCGAGCTCCGAGAGCTCCCCGGAGACATATTCCCGACCGTTTCATTTCTCAAAGCAGGTGCCTGGCAGGTAGTCATCGACAGAGAAGGGCCCAGAAATAAGAGGCCAAGTGAAGAGGTCAGTATCACGGGTCAGAGGTCAGGAGCCCGGGGTCTTTAGGTCAATGGCCACTGCGGTGAGCAGATGACATAGAAGAGTCTTGTAACATCTTTGTGTGCTAATGGCCTTTACTGCAGGAAATTCATTCCAGAGGCTTTGGTGTGCACTCATTTATTAGTTTTCTTACAGGTGGAAATTCCTGCATCCCAAAATCATTCGAGACATCTATGCTGCTCTTGCTAGCTCTCATAGTTCCAATGAGCATCTGAACACAGCTGTGGTTAAAAGCATAGTTAGCAGGAGACATGGACTTCGAAAAAAAAAAAAAATAATAATAATAATAATGTACAATCTGTACCTGGTTCGCTACGACTAAATCTTTGAGTGTTTCTTGTAAGAAGGACAGCAGGATTTTTGAAGGTTGTGTATCTGCTCTGGTACTCTGAAGTAGCACATAAGAGGTGACCCACAACGAAAACACAACAACAGAGGTCCTCCGATGCCATGCGTGTTATTCCCAGCAGCGCTGAAGAGAAACCCTGCTGCTCTGATGATCTACAGTACTGTGGAGGGTAATGCATTACTCTTACATTCACAAGAATTTACTTTCAAGGCTTTTACAAAGGTTTCTCAGCTAATTTACAGAGGCTTCTCTTGTCCCCTTCAAAAAATAACTATAATTTGGAGCCCAAAACCAGTTATAAGTTTTTTTTTTAGTTTTTTTTTTAGATTTATACTTCATTGATGTAGGGTTTGTTAGGATAGGGCAATATTTGGGATCAAAAAATATATATTAAGAAAAACAATAGAGAAGATCACCAAATGAAGTTCTTAGTAAGGCACACAAGTCTTTGGTAAATGTTGCTGTAGTTTTTGGTGAGGGTTAGGGTTAGGCACAGAATCTTCACCGTTGAAGGAAAACTCTCAGATATGGTCAGAAAACACTGATAGGTCTACTTTATTTATGAAGCACTGAATAAACAGACTGAACGATCAGCCCTCCATCTCTTCAGACGCTGTTATAACTGTAAGATATCATCAGGTTATGTTCTCAGCTCAGCTGACACAAGCCATTAGTACCATGACGCGTAACTCTCACCAGAAATAACTTTGTCTCGCTGAAAACAAGCACAGAAAAGCAGATACACTCGATGCTGTCTCTCGTAGTCCGCTGGGACTGGAGAGAGAAGCCTTATCGACATAGCTCTGGTTATAAATTTCTTTAACATATCGGACGAGCAAGCATATGCTGCTTATAGGAATACCGCTGAATATCGTTCGGAGAGGTCAAAGGGCTGTGAAGGTCAAAGGTTTCATCCTCCCCTCATCATAAAGTGCATTATCATCTTCTCCATGGCCATACCATCCAGATGGCGAAGCAAGCTGTGTTAAGCATCTTGGGAAAGAAAATTGCCATAGAGCATATTTGATTCATCTTTAAGACATCATATTTCAAAAAGGCAATCATTAGCATGACTTTTGAGCTGCGCCATCCTAGTGTAATAGAAGAGATAATGTTACAAACTGAATTATTCGATCACTAGCTCAGACTGAACGTAGAAGATTTTAAAGGAAATCCTCACTGTTTATTGTCTTCAGAATCTGTTTTTCCCAGCGATACAATCACAGCGGGGTTTTTATCAATGACTCAGGTATATCTGTAGAAATACATAACAATACATCATATGATTCACAATTAGCAGTAATTCCTTCATGCCAAAAATCATCAGGATATTAAAGTGAAGATTGTGTTCGGTGAAGATATTTAGGTCATGAATATGTCACAACTTCATATTTGAATAGTAACAAAGATAAATATATGCTATATTAATACTAGACACCCCAAATATAAAATCTATGTCATATTTTTATGTTAGCATACTTTACTAGCCCTTCGTTTTGGAGCTTTTATCATTTTCTCAAGGTGCAAACAGGAAATAAACTGCTCTGGTCATCTGACAATTGTGTAAAGCTTCATATATTTATTTCAGGCCCTTTATTTTTTCCATATTTGCAGGAAGTGCACTAAAACATCAGTCAGTAAGGTTTTAAGAGCTTTATAAATGAAAAGCATTTTTACGGTCACTACTGTGACCCGTGGGATTACATTAATTACTCAGATAATAAAACTCATTCATTAGTTAAATAAAAAACAACAATTTAATAATGTATAATCTACGATAAAAAAGTGATATATAATAATACAAAAATATCGTATCATGAGCTTCACATTGCAAGAATCTTGTAAGATTGTAAGATGTTGATGGTTAGTCTGTAGTGGCTAATCTGTCTGAAATAATCAGTATATTATTTATGTTTCATGTGTTTGCATCAATTGTTACTATATCATTACTTTGACAAAATTGTGAAAAAACTATAAATAAATGTGAATGACCTGAAATTGGAAGAAATGCAGACACATTCTATAGAAAAGTGCAATAAGAAGTCACAGTAAGGACTACTTTTGTTTGTTTCACTCACTTTGACAAATGAAAGATATTGTAAATTGGGAACATGCTTAAGAAGCAGCAGTTCTTTAACGCCATGCTCGAGATCTTAGGCTGATGTTTGTGTGGATGCGAACACACTTTCACAGACAAACCCGCTCCACCTGCAGCGTCTGAAAGTCCTCCGTGACAATACTGATTTCTCTGCAACTTGTCACAGCCGTCTTGTCCACTGTACTTAATTTCATTACGCTTCTTCAAATTTGTGCCACTGTCTCCCTGCACTGGCTAGACGTCTAATTAACATGCTAAACGCTAGGAACGAGGACCAGGCCCTCATTTGGTCAATAGCCAACAGGAGGAATGTGTCCACATCTTTGGCCTGTTCGGTGTGATAACATCAGTCTCGGAGCAGACACCGCCGAGGGCCACAAGACAGACGTTTATGGACGTCTATCTGCTCAACTGATCAACACAAAGCCTCCGAGAGCAGCCGACCTGTTTATCCCCCCACAGCCCTCCATTTCAACCTGTGTAAATCAAGCCTATCAGTGGCAGAGAACATTACCTCAGGTACTCTGAGAAAGGCTCTATCAGGTGCTCCGATTGAGATCTGGCGGCCGGCATGCAGGGAAGTCTGGAAGGCTTTTAATGTTTGCGTGTTTCTGGATTTTTCTACTAGGTGTTGGCCATGTTGAGTCTCATCTGCTGTCTGTGCATACACACATATTCAACCGTCATAACTGTGTACCGACGCTTTTATTTTTTTCTTTTGCTGAAATGTTTATGTAACTACATTATTACCTGAAACTGATCTCCTAACTGTGTTGTTATTGTTAACTAAACCTTGGGCATTAAAAAACAATATTTACATTCATTTAAAATATATATAATATTATATAGACACATTTAACTTACAAACATAACATTTTTCATTAATACACAAATTTGTATTTATATAAAAACATAATAAATATACACAGTACACATGCATATATTATGTAAACGAAAACGTGATTAATTGTCTGACAGCTCTGATAAATATAAAAAATGTTGACAATAAAAATGACAAAAACACATAAGCCAATAACTGAAACTTTAATTGAAATATAAAAATATATTATGTGACCCTGGACCACAAATTCAGTCTGCAGTCGCTGGGGTATTTTTTTGCCAAAAATCCTTAGGATAGTGAGTGAAGATCATGTTCCGTGAAGGTATTTAGTCAATTTCTTACCAAAAATATTTAATTTAATTAAAACCTAATTTGTGATTAGTAATATGCATTGATAAGATCTTCATTTGGACAACTTTAAAGATGATTTTCTTAATATTTAGATTTTTCTGTACCTTCGGATTCCAGATATTCATATAGTAGTATCTCGGTCAGATATTGCCCTATCCATCCAAATCATAAATCAATGGGAAGCTTATTTATTCAGGTTTTATGTCATGTATAAATCTCAATTTCGAAAAATTAACAGTTACGACTGGTTTTGTTGTCCAGGGTCACATATCTCAAATGTCTAAAAATATGAATACATATTACAAGAAATCCAAAGTAAAATCCAAAGAGTTCAAATAATTAGTTGAGTTAAAATAATGTTTCAACAGTTTGATGGAAAGTAGATCTCTGCCAGTTAAAGCAGATTAGAAGACTGCAATAAGCAGCTATTTCTAAAGCACACATTTTTTATTGACCTAGCAGCTTGCTATGACAGGCCTGTAGGTGGCACTTAGCCTTCATTTCACCAGTTACGACTCAATCAAACAGTAAACCGCGCGTAAACAACAGGAAATTGAATACTACTCACAGTTACCGGATGCTCCGTGTTTAGCGGTTGCTCGTCGTGTTTTATACAGTTTTCTAAGCGACAGCTGGATTTGTGAAGATACACGCCTTAGATCCAGATCTTTAAAGAAATGTAAAATCATCCGAACTGTGAAGAACACTCCTCGCCTTTTAAACATTTCACGTTTGTTTAAAAAGAAAAAGAAAAGAACTGCAAACAGACCATCATGGCTATTGTAGTTTTCAACCGATTTATACAGAGACCAGGAGATTACCGGAAGTGCTCATCGATCTTCACTTCCGTTCTACTGACAACTTCTTGGGCAAATGCATGAACGACTTGAAATATAAAAGGTGTAGGATAAGAGTTAATACTAATAATATTAATAATCACAGTCAGGTTTTTTGCTAACCTTATCAGTTTACATTTTGTATCTACTCTTATTCTGCAATGAATCTTTTGTTCTTAGTGTTCTAAAAATAAACCCAATATTATTCAGTTCAACAACTAAATGGCTTTATTTTAAATTGAGTCTATGTGTATCTTTTTCTTTTTGATTTGTAAATAAAGATTAATATGATCAGATGTTCTCATGGCTCTGGAACCAGTCAATCCGTGCTCTAACAAGCACTCTAGCAGTCTGATTTATAAGCATGTTTAATACTTTAATTATTCACCAAATATAACTTCCTATAGTTGACCCTGCATATCTCATTCACTCTTTGACTGACCGACACAAGTGAAACGCCTCTGACTGAAAAAGCACAGCCTTTGGTGCACACACACACACACACACACACACAACAGAGAATTTGTGAGGGCCACTTAAATTTTTCTGATCCGTCATCTCTCACACATGCACTCTCGTCTATGACGGACCTTCTTTGTAAACCCCTCCTGGATGGTCCACTCTCACAAAAAATGAGATGTGTTCTCCAGGGAGTGAGACTAATGAAATCAGGCGACCGGGGCCGGGGCCCGAGACGTGCTCTCAGAGAATGAGGCCCTTTTGGCAGCCTCTGGCGCTTTTAGCTGGAGCAGCAGATTTCTTTGAGGCCGAGGCACCTCTACGGAGGGCTCTGTGCATTAACAATACTGTAGCTCAAGCACATTACTGCTGCTGCCCACCACCAGGATTGTTCTCCCTTGTTAATATTTTGCCCTAACAGTGCTTTTGATTTTATTTTCATTTTTCTGCTCCTTGTCCAGAATCAGATTAGGATCGATTGCCGCGCGGGAGCTCGCCGCGCTGTCGGACAGCGTCGCTCCTCCATTGAGAGTATTCAGGCGACTAAATAGAATTGTTTGCCCTTAGATGTCAAATTTCCTCAGAGACGAGAATGTCAATACCAATTAGATTGTCTGCAGCCGTGGTTGTTTTATGTTTGTCCACGAGAGCGGTGGGCTGCAAAACAAGTCATCTCGCTCGCAATTCAGTTTCACGACGGCATTACGCTAACTCTATTAGCCGGGCGGGGCGTGGCTCCGGGGACGCCGGGCAGACGACGTTCTTTCACTCTGTCGCTTGGCATCCGATGAAAGGTCAGAGCCTGCTGAAGTGGGCAGAAAGTGGATTAATGAACAAATGTATTTAGGAAGTGAGCGGTCTGAGCGTGGTCGGACTCAGTGTTCTGATGCGGCGTCACAAAGACCCTTAAAGAAATTAACATTGTGTCATTAATTATCGCCCTCACGTTGTTCCTTCGTTCATCTTCAGAACACAAATGAAAATATTTCTAATGAAATGCGAGAACAGTCCACGTGACTCAACGTCAGTTTCGCGACGCAGTGAGCAAAGGAAATGTCTTCAACCATTCTTTCTCCTCGAGTTAACATCTTCTGTCATTTTTCAAACGTAATCAAGAATGCACCTTTACAGGTTTACTGAACTGCTATTCTGGTTTTATTTCAATAATTCAGTTCATTTGTTTAAGGTTATCTGATCTGACATGCAGGTACATTAATTGAAATAATCTTCAATATTTAAGTGTTTATTATTTTGATTGCTTTTATTTTATTTAAAGTTAGTTATTTACTTAAAATTGACTTTTTTATCAACTCAATGAACCCCAGTTTAATGGAAAACCATTGTGTAATGTTTAATATGTTGCTAAAGAGTGGAATATATGTTTTATAGGTCAGGCCCAGAGTAAGCAAAAGGTATAGTCTGAATAATTACACATTAAGTTACGTATTAGCTTACGTTACAATTATTTGTCTTGTAATTCATTATCAGTAAAAGACTCCAGTTTGTGTGTTATCGACCCAGCAATGCCACTGAAGAGCTCAAATTATAAATCAAATAAAATCTCAAATAAATAAACGCCCTGCACAACTATTCCAATGAAAAAACAACAAAATATAAACAGTGTTCCAAACAGCTGCTCTTTCTTAGTAAATCTGGCATCTTCTCTTTTTCAGTAGAATGTGGGCCTATTTTCACCTATTTCAATTTATGCATTTGGCAGATCTTTTTCTCATTGGCTTTAAGGACATGCACATCAACAGTTGTTACTTCCTCTGGGAATCCGACCCATGACCCTGGCGAAGCTGAGGAGAGCAGAACACCTGTGAAGGCCTGGCAGAGCTGAGACAGCGCTGGGGAGCAGCCAACAACAACAGCTTTCATTGCCTTCCTGTGAAGAACGTTATTAGATTGATCTCAGCTCAACAATTAAAAGGATGTCAGCTGTGAATATTTAAAGTGCTTTATTCACCTTGAAGGAATATGGAAAGCCGCGGAGCGAGGTCAATATTTCGGCCTGATCATTTAAGAGCTCTAATCACAACAAATCCAATCATTATAAAAAGCCTTCAGTTGATCTGCCGCCTGCTCTCTCTGCTTAAGACTTGACAAATTGATCATTTGCTCAATAATCTTTAAAGTCAGGGAAGCCCGAGGCAGAACTAGCTAGTAACAGAGTGCACATCACTTCCATTGGGCTTTAGTATATTGTAAAGATGCCGTGCCTCGCTGATTAACTGTAGACAGGCACATTTTTTTCTTTGTTGTTGACACATTTATCTAGTTATCTGCTGAATCTGAAGATCATGTGACTCTTAGAGGTATTGCTTTCGACCGCTTAGATGGGCATTCATTGATAAAGAAACCTTTTTAATGTGCTTATTTATTAACAGAATATTAATTGATGCAAATTTTGCTGATTTAGTGGTTTACTGATAAATATGACACACGTTTTTCAAACACTCTTTGGTTGTATAAGAATATATTTAGTAAGACTTTTTGTTCTCTTCTGCTCTCCTAGGCTGTGTTTATTTGATCAAAAATAAAGCAAAATACAAAAATATTATTTCAATGGGAATATCTGATTAACTTTGATCGAAGCGGCATTTTCTTCACTCCAGCCTCAAGAGAAATCATTCTAATGCTGATTTGCTCAAGAAACCATTCTGATTTTAATCAATGTTGAACACGTAGATATTTTGTGTAAACCATGATGGATTTTATTTCTCAGGATTCACAAATGAACCGAACGTTCAAAAGGATGTGAAATAGAAGCCCTTTGTAACATTAGAGCTGTCTTTACTGTCACTTTTGATGCATCTAATCATTACTAACCTCAACAAAATGATTTAAGCTCACTTTAAGATAAAGCAGTAAACTAAAGTGAAGTGTGAGTGTGGTATAATCATATATTTCATGGCTGGAAGCAGATCCGTTTATTCGAGGTATCTGCTTGCTGTTAAGTCTGTAGGATTAAATGCATGGGCGTTTTTCAGCGCAGTCATCTGGTCTGACCCTGTCATAAAGAGAACCGTCGCTCTTTCGTGAATTATTCTAAGCAAAGTAAACCATGTCTTTGAAGCCGCTTCGACTCGTCTGTCCTGAAACATGGAGCATCAACCGCTGCGGCCTAAAAACACAAAGTCCAGATGTTTGCTGCTGGGATGGCTGTCCAGAGACGTGGAGTCTGTGTCTGTGCATTAATGAAGCTGGACATTCAGATTTGAATCTGATAGAGACCATATGCTGCACGATGAGATACGGCACATCCAGCATTCACCGAGTCACATCTGGTCGTAATATCGTGATGATGTTGCCACCTTCAACAGATGAGCGATTTAAGAGCAGTTACTGCTGAAGAGAAAGCAAACCCGGAGGCACTGATCAGGTCATTCAAGCTTCACCAGACTGCGGCGTTCACTACTGAAGCCCTACACAAACAGCACTTCTCCGGAGTGAAGGACTGCAGGCCAATTATGCAATCATTTGCCAAATGGAATGGAAGTGTTTGTGACTGATTCTTTTGCTCGGACAGCTAATTAATAATGCACTCTGGTCTTTGGCAATTACTCAAAAGAAAAAAAAACTATTTAAAGAGATATACGGTGAGTCTTCTTGATGTATTCATTCTCTAATTGTCCTCAACAAATGGAGCGAACACTGCGTCTTCACAAACAACCGGAGTATTTCTAGCTGCAATCAAGCAGAGGAAATAGCACAGCATTTTATCGGGAGATGAAGAGTTTGTTCATACGTACACTCAAAGCACAAACAAACAAACAAACACCTGCCAAGAGCCTTTAAGAATACAATGTCTGCTGGCTTTCTTCTTCAAATAGCAGCCTCTTATAAGAGCAGAAGGCTCTGGAGCGGCAAATAAACCTTAAATGGGCTTCAAGAATAGCATTGTTATTACAGCAAAGGGTAACAAAGACTATTGAAATCTTCATATCTAGGATTTTATGATCGGATGCAATAGTTTGCATGTAGTTTGCATGAAGGTTGAGCTGTTCAGCCTCAGCTACTGTGTTTGCTCTCAGAATAAACCCACGTACTTCTGAAGAAAGACAGAGGTGGAGAAACAAGGCCTTATTCATATTCGTGGTCTGCACACGTATCTCAAAAGAAGCCGGTCTGATTTGATCCAACAGTTGAGCAGACAGACGCAGGAGGGAGGGAGGCTGGAATTGAATGGAAATAATGTAAAGACTTGGAATGCTTGGGTTTAAACTAGCCATGAACTTCTGAACCTCATCTCCACCTGACAGAATCCGTTTCCCTCCTGACAAATTACATAAAGAGCTTGTTGCAAATCACACAAGAATGCAGCAGATCGCAGCCGTCCGTCTCTGGGCTTTACAAACTCTTGTGTCTCTGTGCAGCCATAGGACGGGAATATTTCAGATCAGTTACGCAGGAATTTTAATATTCTACCCTGTACAGAAATGACTGAAGAATAAACTCCCTGCAGGGTACGTTCCCTGTACTGTGTGTAGAGAACTCACATTGCGTGTCATTTTACAGTTTTTCAAGTTTTTTAAGAAGTCATAAGCAGTCACATTATAATTTACAATAAATGAACATTTCCAGACTTTACTGAGCTCACATTTATTGTTTTATATTGAAATAACTTTTATTTCTTTCATTAGTGTTTATGTAACATTTTGAGTTGTTACATTAACAGTGTTGTATTGTTTTTGAGTGAATGATGCAAATGAATAATTTTATATTGAGCTTTTGGGAAAAACTGCTCTCATGAAGATATTTTATCAATTTCTTACTGTAAATATATCAAATCTGAATTTTTGAGTAACAATATGCATTGCTAAGAACTTCATTTGGACAACTTTAAAGGCGATGTTCTCCTTTTGTTGTTGTTGTTGTTATCCTAATAAACCATATATCAATGTTAAAATGATTTATTTCAGTTTCAGATGATGTATACGTTTTGAGGTTTCCCAGTTTTTTTTTTAATTGCCTTTATAATGGGTTTTGTGCTCCAGGGTCACATATATGCTTTTTTACTGTAAATCTGTAAAACCTAAAATGCTGTTTTTATGGAAAAGTTCTGGCAACAATATCGGCTGGTTTTTACTGTAAATGTTTTACAGTGTGGAGGCATGTTCAGCATTTTAAAGACAAATGCAGAGACTACTTCTTTCACAGAGCCGGCCTCCAAAACACCAGAGTAATAGTGACGGCTCCTGGATGTATTCTGTGTAGAGTTGAGTTTGACAGGCTTTAGTCTGTTTCTGCATTCCATCCAGCAGGAGCAGCAGACGAGAACAAGCCCTGCTCCAGCCAACTGCTGTGTGTGTGTGTGTGTGTGTGTGTGTGTGTGTGTGTGTGCACTTGGTATTTATCACCTTATGGGGACCAATTGTCTCCACAAAGATAGGAAAACAGGAAATTTGGACCTTGTGGGGACATTTGTTAGGTCGCCATGAGGATACAAGCTTATAAAACACACAGTTTTTTGTAGTTTTATGAAATTCAAAAGTTCACAGTGTTTCCTGTAAGGGGTAGGTTTAGGTGTAGGGTCAGTGTAGGACAATACCACATACAGTCTGTACAGTAGAAACACCATTACACCTATGGAATGTCCTCATAAAACATATTTTATAAAACCCAACGTGTGTGTGTGTGTGTGTTGGCCACTGACACACAACATCCCATTTCTCCACCTCAAAGGACCAAATCTTGGCATGTTCTGCAGTGTGAAACAAACGTGAGAGTTTGCAGACAGTCTCAGTCGTACGCAGTAGCACTTGTTTTATGGAAAGCGAGAGGCCTTGGTGTCTCTTCTTTTATTGGTCTGTTTCCTGCTGCACTGGAGGGTTCAGTGGCAGCCCGGTCGGCTCATTGATCTTTCATCAGGTCATACAGCGGACTGGAGGCGAGGAGCGCTCAGCTTTTTTTTTTTATGGCAGCTCACTGGAGCCTGCCTATGATTGTTCCCAGTTTCCTCAGATTGTTTTGCTTTTGGTGAAGGCACAGTGCTTCTCGCACTTCGAAGGTAAAGCAGAGGACATTTGACGGAGCGAGTAGCAGCTTTACACTGTCGGTAGGTGGACAATGGCATCTGGATTATTTGTGCAGGAGTGTGTGTGGATGGATGGGCGTTCCAGGATCGGTCAAAACAAATAAGGCCTCATTAAGATTCAAACACACAGCTGAGGCCATGAGAGCGTGTGTGTGTGTGTGTGTGTGTGTGTGTGTGTGTTCTCTGCAATGCTCGGAAGATGGCTGAAATTGTAGCCCTTTAAAAATACATGAAAAAAATGTAGTTAGTCATCAACTGGATTACACATTTTAAATGATCTAATCTGACTACCTTTTGATTACTTTTGGATTACTTAAGACCGATCGCAATCATATAGATTATGTTGTACCACATAATAAAAAAACAAAAAAAACAAATATGTTTTATTCTTTGCTATTAAGGACATTAAACTGGGGTTAATGAACTCCATCAGTTTATCCTGATAAACATGCGACTGGCATACATGTGAACACACACACAGATATATATATACACACACACACACACACACAGTACATAATATGAAGACTGTGCTTGTGCGAAGACTGGAAGTTAATCTGGACACACTGATACCAAATATTGCAGTGTGACTGGTTGCTGCTTCAGTCTCAGGGGTAGATTGCTAAAGACGGGAAAGAAGCCTCACTCTAGAGCATCAGATCAATTTTCACTGAACCCTGAATATTTCATGCAGCAAGTCTTACAGTAGAAACCCAGATGGGCTATTGAAATGGAAAAGCTACATGTCCATAACTCACACCCCTCCTTTCACCCAAAGGGACAAGCTTCAAGAATGATGTCTGGATCATGTTTCTGGTCACACCAGCCATGTGGTTTATGTAACCTCAAGAAGCAGTACAGTCAAATATGTGATTGCTATGCTTTTATGATTCTGATGCAGAATTATTAGAATAAATCTGTTTGAGAGTGTGGAGGATGCTTGACTGCTTCTCGCTGTCATTGATCCTGTTCTTTATATACTGATCCAATTTAAAGCAGAAACTAACATTTTATCATTTGTAAGTAGTTAAACATATCCTTGTATTAATTGCATCCACTTGCATTTATATTGTTAAGTTATTTATTCGTAAATGAAAAAGGGACAGCAGCATTCAAATTCAACAACGAAAATATTACACATTAACTAAAAATGAATATCAAATATCGTTTCTCTGAGCTGGTCATCCTCAGTTAAAGAATAACCCGCGCTGATTCTGAGAACTGAACCAGATCTCGCGCGAGCTGCAGTATTTGCAGAATAAATGGATGCAAGCATGATTCGGGATTTAATTTACTGATGCGAATATGAAAGCTGAAGATAAAGTAAGCATAAATTAATCTATTTTAAGCATGCAGGCCTAGACAATACAAGGCACAGTTACAATTACTACAAACACACATATTCATAAAAGCAGTTTAATGGCTGAAAGCAACCTGTTGATATCCAGAGAGAGGAGACAGTTTTCACGGTGTCTTATGATTTAAAAAAATTAATTTGGGGATTAAAAAATATACATAGAAAATGTGTATGTATATCACAATTAAGTAGATATGAATATATATATATACATCACAATTTAGACTACTATGCGAATGTATGGTATAGCAGACTATTTCTATTTCGTTTTTATCGCAAAGAAGGCGACATGTTGCGTTAAATTCAGCTTTAATAGACTTCACACCTAAAGCTCTGCGCAAAGAAAAGCGAGTTTTAAAAATAAGTGGTCTAATTAATTATTTAAAGGGACTGTAATTAGTTTAAAACTATGTTCTCTTAAGTGATGATATTTGTGTGTGTGTGTGCGTGTGTGTGTGTGTGTGTGTGCTTTAATATATTATAACTTTCTAATTTTTCACAGCTTACCAAAATGTTTTTTATAAAGTGAACATAATTAAGTGAAAAAATGTATTTTTGTTACAGGATCCGGGTTGAAAGAAACCGGACAATTAATGAGTCGTTTTAAATAATCTTAATTGTTTTCGCGGAACTGAAGTTTTCTGTCGATTCGAACATTACACAACATTAAACATATTTACCTTAAATATATACACTTTACCCACATTTAAACCACGCTAGCACAGTTCATATTTATTGTTTTATTTTTCGCCACATTACTGTTTAAAAAGCTACAGAACACTAAAGGTATATGTTGTCTACACATCTATACACACTGCATTAATTAATCCTCTTCACGTGTTCCGAGCAAAATGTCATCTTTCCTGTCTGGCATCAATCCCAGATAAAATGAAAAGTTTTTAGGCGTGTAACCTCGATCCGGGATGAAAGTAAAGCGTGCTGGTCTAATAATCGATATCAAAGGTGATTATCTCGTTGTTGGCTGCAGTCGTGCTGAAACACGGGTTCTAGTAGCCTGCTGCTCACTCCAAGAGGAAAACAGGGAAGTCTGTCATAATACGCCTTCGCCTGCCAACTTAAAAGGCTTGCTGAGAAATGACTCCCTCTAACCGGGAGTGTCTTGGGTCCAGTGACCCGCATCGGGCTGGAGTCTCTTAATCTCGTGACATAAAACACTTTGCTCCGAGAGAGACGCGCGGAGCGGCGGGGACACGCAGCGATGCTTTCGGTGTTTGCTTCGCGTTCGTCGAGGTTCGCTTCATGTTCGAGCGGCGTTCTGCTGATCATTTTATCATGTTTAATCCGGATTTAGGGAGAAGTAGCTCACGGGTTCCAGACAACCTGGCTCCAGCAGTCTAATCTATGGGCTGAGGGCTGTCTGTTCGGGCAACCAGACAGGTGTAAATCTCTTTGACAATCTTTGCTTTTTGATTGCAGGACTCGTATCTGCAGGGGAGGGAACCGATCTAAAATGGATCATTAAAATGTTGCTCACATTTGTTACTTGTGTGCTGATGCAAATCTAGACGGCTAACCTCAGAAGCGAGGAACATGTATTATTGTGACTCTATAGTTTGGCATCAATAGCTAAATGCATTCATTAATTTAAAAACAAATGTTTGTGCATTGCATCGTTTAAGAATTATTCGATTGATGCACAGTCGTGATTTTGAAAAAGCTAGCGCTAACCCTGAATAAACCATGATCAAAGAAAGTTTAGATCAACTTTTTCTTTAACTTTTAACTGGTAGTTTACGATTCTACAGCACCAGCAGCATCCTTCATGTATTTCAGGAGTTCTGCAGGATCACGCTGTTAACTGCTTCTCTTTCGTCTTTATGGACTCAGAATGCCGCAGACACTTCCCTCATTCACTAATTTCTTTTCACTGTTAATGTAGCCTGCATTTCGTGCAAGAGAGGGTGTGTGTGTGTGTGTGTGTGTGTGTGTGTGTGTGAGAGAGAGAGAGAGAGAGAGAGAGAGAGAGAGAGAGAGAGAG
>JAUCNO010000795.1:176535-187644 GCA_032353835.1 Enteromius viviparus
CACTTCCCTCATTCTCTAATTTCTTTTCACTGTTACTGTAGCCTGCATTTCGTGCAAGAGAGGGTGTGTGTGTGTGTGTGTGTGTGAGAGAGAGAGAGAGAGAGAGAGAGAGAGAGAGAGCTGGTGCCACACTTGATTAGGGCTTGCCCCCTAAAGATGGCGAGAAAAATGAGATAATGAGGTCCTGTGATTACCTTTTTCCCATGGACTGAAGCTCGTCGCCAGTTCACAAAACCACACTGTACACAGGCACAGCGATACTCACTTCTCATTTAACACACACAAAAGCTGATCCCCTACAACAAACTGGGGACTGGGGACACGTCATATAATGTCCACCCTTATCCAGTCGCCACTAATTAACTGGAATGCCACCTTCCTCGTTAATACAGCGATCAATTCATTTTCTATGTATGTCAAAGGTTCATAGGCCACAGTCGGTCGCCAAGGGCATTTGTGCAGCTCTGCAGCCTCTTTGTGTCCGTGGATCTGATTAGTTCATGACCCCGGTGTTCAGAGGTCACGGGCTCTTCGCTGCCGCGGCCTAAAAACCAGAATGTGTCTTATAATCGGATTTTAATTGGTTTGTTGAAGTGTTTGAACGGGATGACATCAGAGAAAGTATGAGTTTGTTTGTTTTGATTGGAGAGTCAGTTATTTAGCGTCGACAACACTAACAGCTACTAAACACTTAGATTTGATTTCCATTTTTTATCTTATTTTTGTACGTTTCTACAAAGCCTGGTTACACAGAACTAAAAGTGTCGTAATATTTTCTTCCACAATTATATTAGAAAAAAGACACTCTTCAAAAAACATTTAATGCTTTGCAAAGCCGGTGCGCGTGAGAAAATACGGTGCATTGGTTAAAATGGGAATACTTCGCTGGTCTAAATGTATTTTTCAGACGAGGTGTTTTGTGAGTCTGCTGTAAATACTATGAGCATCTAATTTCAACACTAACCCGATCCTCAGTATTGAGGAGAAATTGAGTGAGCTCGTGCTAAATAGTGGCTTCCTGCTTTCTCTTCCATCTCTTCAGCATCATAAATATATTGTACACTGTCGCGTTAAAAATTGCTCCAGTTGTACAGCAGTTGCATATTGCATGACGGAAGTCACTGTACACGACTTTGAACCACGTCATCTATTAATAATGTCTATGCCTCCCCGACATCACTAATATAAAAATCTCAGATTGAGGCTAAATCTCGAGAACGCCACCTGATTTCAGTGCGTGATACAATTTGCATTAAAATAATAATAATCAAATTCATCAATTTGCAAAAACTTTTTATGAGGCTTTGCTGGTGTGTTCGCTGTTGGCTGATACTTTCGGCCTAGGTTTAATATCTTTGAATTGAACTCTCTCTTGAGGAAACGATTAAGTTTTCAGGTTTGACCTTTGGTGTGGTTCTGATAACTCTGCATTACCCTACAAGGTTGTGTGTGTGTTTGAATATGGTTATTGATGAAATTAAAACACTCAGTATCCCCCTTTGATGTGTCAATATAGCAGGTTTAAACGAGTGAAGCTCTTTCTTTAGCTCACTTCCATCTTATTTGGTGCTTTCTGCTCCAATCAGATCCTCTAGACTCGGAATCACTCCCCTCTTCATGCAGAACAGCTGTGGGAACTTTAATACATGAAAGCTCAAAACCGCAATCGACTTCCTTTCGTTTTCAAGAAGTCACTTTACGTCAGCCATACGAAAAAACAGACTAACATTCAAGAACGTGAACATAAAGTGAGGGCTGTGTATTTCTTAACACGCTTTACAGCCGAAATTCAGCGACCGTGAGACTCATACAGACATTAGAGGCTTTTTTAATGACGTGACATTCCGAGACTAACCAGAATAAATTATTCATTTGTCTGCACATAACCAAAAAAAGAGGCACGCATTTATTATCTGATACAAAAAACCTCGGTTCGAACATATACATACATGCACTCGGCATTTTTTTAAAGATCCGGGTTGGTTTAATTAAAAATAAACCAGAACGGCCTATATTTGTAAACTTTTGAGAGAGAAAGGTATCTAAAAAATCGTAATACAGGTAGATTAGTTTAAGATAGGGTTACTGTTCAACAGTTCTTTAAATGACAGACACAGATAGTTCTGATAGACACATGTGGCAACCTCAGCAACATCTAGTACCAAAGACAACACACACTTCACACTGAAGCAGATTACACTGATTATAACTGACACTGTTATTACAGTCTCAAGAAGCTTCATTACAGGAGCAAATATTTACACCGAACATGAGATTAGATGAAGGAGCTCTTAAATGAGTTCAGCAGTGTAATAATTGCAGTGAGTCATGTGTCAAGAACAGTCTCCTCGAAAAGGACTCTGTTTTCCCATTATTTCACTTTCTTGTTTCAGTCGGGACAGTCTAGAATTACCTAAAGACAAGCTTATATATAAGGATTGTGGAGACCACCAATCAGCCAGAAACATTTTTTCTCTTAAATGATCCTATAATACAGAGAAGGATTTTAAAGGGAGAGCAGCAGGGAAATGTTAGAAGCCGAATGGAGATCAAAATTTGTGTACAAGACTTAAAAACAACAACCTCACCACATCCTTCAGTGCAGCACTATGAACTGAGAGTGTGCTGGAAAGAGATTCAGCTGAAATATATACCTCTGAGAAGTCGACATGTCCCACAGTGTGATATGCTATACTCCATATTTTAAACATCATATAATTCTTTAAATTTACTAGAACTTATTTGAACTGAGAGGCTATATTTTAAAAATCTAATTAATTAGTATAGGCGAAAATGGTGCATCGCGTCAGTTCTAACAAGGCTGTGCGTCAATAGATGTTTAGTTTTAAGTGAAATCCCTGTCGTTTGGGAAATAGCTCAGAAGAATGACTGGTATGTATACATTCCTCTCAGATTTAGGGAGCAGTATTATAGAGCTACTGCTTCAAGAATGATCTGCTGTTGGCGACTCGTCACGAAGGCTTCCCCATAAACCTGTACATCTCTTAGAACTGATTTGTTCACAAATAAAATCAAGAAAGCATCTGTCGCGAAAGAAATGGGTTAAGGTAAATACTGAAATGTTTTAGCGGATTCTATTAATGAATGTTTGCCTTGCTCTATATGCATTAATCAGAATTATTGTTTTAAATTAAAATAAAATAGCAGCTTTGCTCGATCGTGTCTTTTTTCTTGTGATGCACGAGAAACATCACTTTCACTGTATATTGAGCGATCTGCAGAGGTTGCTTTTCAATTAACCTGGTCACCGCTATAATAATACAGCCACCACTGTAACAGTCTGCCCCTCCCGTATATCAGCTACAGAAGAATATTCACAAATGATAACCCTCAGGCACCAACAGAATCAGCAGATCGAGGGAGATATCGATGTAGTCGAGTATATGGAGCATGCTGTCGGGATCTGGACATATTCACATTTCTAGAGTTAAATAAATAAATACGAATAGCATAACTACGTGTATGGGTCACACACACACAACCGCGCTCACGTGTCTAGAGAAAATAGTATTTCAAAACCTAATCATACTGATTACTATAAATAAGAAGCAGGGCAGCCGAGCGCGTGGCTCTGTGTTATTTTCATTAACAGCACGAGACTGAAATACATTTTGCAAAATGTACAGTTTTTTTAAAACTGCACAGGGGCTCATAGCGACCAAATAACCAATCATCTCACAGCCTCTCGTTTCGTATTCATAGGCAATCTCTTAGTGTGCATTTAAAAATAAATAGGCAGCGTGATTATTGTTGCTCTATTGTTTCTTGGAGCTGCGCAGAAGAGACGCGGGGACAGTAGAGTTTGGTCACTTGATGAAGGGTGATAAATGTTACAAACTGGTTCTCTGCTCTGCTGACTAGATAATTGAGTCAGTGTTTAGGCACTGTTGAACTCAAACGTCTGTTGTTTGCGTGTGAATGAGTGCAGTGTTGTTCGCGGGGCGCCAGTGTTCTTCTGCTCAGACTCTGACAAACAGGACCGATCACTGAGGCGCGTTACTTATCGCCTCAACAATGTCACATGCGACCTGTCTGCGGCGTTTCGAAACACACAATTGAGCAAGCCACTGATAATTGAGTCAAACCAACAGCTTGCTCATGCTGATTTTGATTTTGATTTTTTTTATCTAATCATATATTTTCCCAGATGCTTTTATGTTTTTAATAAGGCGAGCTTGGTTGCCAGTAATTATAAATGACTGCTTTTATGCGCGCTTTAGGTATTTGAGTGAGTGTCACATCAGGGAAATATTTGTATAGTCACATTGAAACGAATCTTGTGTGTGTGTGTGTGTGTGTGTGTGTGTGTGTGTGTGTGTGTGTGGAGGGGGTGTAAATTGAATGAAAAAGGTTATAAAGCGATGACAATATATTAAAAATACTGTGCATTTTAATTCAATCTTGCTCATTGCTAAAAGGGTGTCAATATTACAATTTGATAACCACGCTTTGAGAATGTCTTAATAATAGTAATAATTAAATGTAAGCTGCAGCACAGCTGAGATGCGTTTATTCGTGGCGCAACGCTTTAGGTCAAGTCAAGTCACTTTTATTTCTAGAGCTCTTTTAACACTAAAGACTGTAGCAAAGCACTGAACATTATCAAATAGAAGAACAGAGTGATGGTAATGTATCATGACCAGATTAAACTATTTATTTATTAAACGCAGTGACGGTCTCTGTACTCCCACAAAGTCTACTCCCTACCTAACGTTTCTAACCTGCCAGCTCTCCAGATCAATCTCCTAACCAACACAAAAAATTATTTTGAACTTCTCAGGTAAATCGCGCGTGTGGCGCGCTCTCTGGTCTTCTGTGCGCGAAAGAAGGCCAACAGTGACGCTGCGCGCAGGAGACCTGGAAGTTCAGCTTCTCTGGGTCCCGCAGACCGACAGATGCGTGTCCTAATGATGTTGGCATATTCACACGACAGCGAGACATCCAGCGCTGTTTGGTGGCAGCAACAGAGTTCTCCAACACCTTCTTATAAGTCTGAAGTCTTTCCCCTCCACCCGACCTGTTAAAACCACGCCTACAGAGCGACACAATTGGTCCGAAAGCGTCAAAGAGCCAATCAACAGCGGGCTGCTGCTCAAAACACGCAACACATCCACACCGCCGAAGCCTATGGAGTTCAGAAGCACTGGGAATATCTCTGTGCTGGACCCTGTGCTCCGCGTATCGCGCTGAAATGTGTGTGCGGGAGAGAAAGTGTGCGTGCGAGCGTGTGAAGGTGTATACCTCCAACAAGTAAAGACAGAGGAATTATTCCGACGCAGCGAAATATTTCAACACATCTCTTTGGCAGGACACGGGACGATCTCATTATTAGCGGAATGTCTATTTCAGTGAAATCCAAAGGACACCGACGCGCAGCGCGAGCTGACACTCAGTGACTCGGTCGTCTGTTTTATTATATATATTTTGTCGCTTTCACAGCAACCTGCCCAAAGACGAGCCGCGACGATTAATGGATAGCCGCTTGTCACTTTCTCTTTTAGATACTTTGTTGGAATCCAGCTAACTTTATCAATTAAGAGACTCACGCGTCGCAGGGACGCCGGACTTGCTAAAGGACCTCTCCGGCGCAGATTTAAACTGATTGCACATCGATTTAAGGAACACCGCATCTGCTGCCTGGACTTGCATGAGCTTCCTGATGAGAGATCCAGTTATTCAAGGATCCAGTATGGCATATCACCCGTTTTTACCTCACCGGGGTCCGGAATTTGCCATGAGCGCAATGCTGGGTCACCAGCCGCCTTTCTTCCCGGCCCTGGCGCTGCCACCGAACAGCTCGCTGTCTCTGCCCGGGGCGCTGGGCAAACCGATCATGGAGCAGCTGATGGGCGCCGCGGAGACCGGCCTCCACTTCTCCTCGCTGGGACACCAAGCCGCCACCGCGCATCTCCGGCCTCTGAAGACGCTCGAGCCCGAGGAGGAGGTCGAAGACGACCCGAAGGTTCACCTCGAAGCCAAGGAACTCTGGGAGCTTTTCCACAAGCGCGGCACAGAAATGGTCATCACCAAATCTGGAAGGTAAACCGGAATTATTCGATAAATCAGCCGTGCTTTGAATTTAATCAAGTGAAACACAGTCCGAGATTATAGCCGCTATCAAACGATTTATTGATCCGAGTGACTCACGGGTTTCTTTAGAGGAGCAAGATAGCTGGACCGGCCGATTGCTTTTTATTGTTCATTCTGTTTTTGTCTGGGCGTGTTTTTTTCCAGCAACGTTTAAGTCAAGTTGAACTAGGCCTGTACACGTTTAAATCGAAATGCACCTTCGTTTAATAAAAAAAAAAAAAGCTATCGTTTTATTTTAGTGCATGCAAACATCTGTAATGCAAAGGGCACAATCAATTTTCCTCCGAAGCTGCTTCTGAACAGTGGAACACACAGCCTGCGTTAATTGCGTTCAGTAATGTTTGATAAGTCACTTTTAGTTTTTCCGTAACGTTAATGAAAGAGTTCAGCATGTATTATTCGTGCGCGGTGTTCAGATTTGGGGTGTTTCACAGGTCAGGGCGGATGATTGGGCCTAGCCCTGCATCTACACACAACTGCATCATTCAGATCTTTACCTTTAATGTTTCTCTCGAAAGCAAAATTGAATCCATCCGAGAAAAGTGAATCTCGATTAAACTCTGATTTATCTCTGCTCTTCTCTGCAGGAGAATGTTTCCTCCGTTTAAAGTCAGATGCACGGGCTTGGACAAAAAGGCCAAATATATTCTGTTGATGGATATTGTCGCGGCTGATGACTGCAGGTATAAGTTTCATAACTCTCGCTGGATGGTGGCAGGAAAGGCTGACCCCGAAATGCCAAAACGGATGTACATTCACCCCGACAGTCCGGCCACCGGCGAGCAATGGATGTCTAAAGTCGTCAATTTTCACAAACTTAAACTGACAAATAACATCTCCGACAAGCATGGATTTGTAAGTGTAAGATTTGTATAAACTTTTATTATTCCTATCATTATTATTATTGTGGATGTTTAATACGTGTGTTCAGTATTGGCATGTATTTATATGTAGGTTATTATTTGTTAAAAAAAAATCTTGAGACTCCAACAAGCTGCTATCTGTATTGAGTTATGATTAGAATTAAATATTTTAACTACGTGCACACAAATACTGTCCGAGCTGAGGCAGAATACTTTAGTGAGCTAAATATATATATATACGATTTTTACTCTTTATTAAAATCTTAATTAAAGTCAACTGCATTATATTATAAAACGATCGTATTTATATTTCAGACGATACTTAACTCCATGCACAAATACCAGCCCAGATTTCACATTGTGAGAGCCAACGACATCCTGAAGCTCCCGTACAGCACGTTTAGGACCTACGTGTTCCCTGAGACTGATTTCATTGCTGTCACTGCCTACCAGAACGATAAGGTTGGTCATAAGTTTGTGCTGAATCTGACTCTGCCTGCCATAGATGAATAATGCGCGCTTAATATTTCCTAGCGTTCACCGTGACCTTACAGGAGTGTGTTGCTTGCCGTACTTTTGTCTGGAACAGTGGTGTTCAATCCTGTTCCTGGGGACCCAGTGCTCTGCACATTTTACATATCTGCCTTATCTGACGTACTCATTCATGGAGCTCTTTCTCAATGAACCGATGGTCTGAATCAGGTGTTTAAATTAGGGAGACATACAAAATGTGCAGAGCTGTGGGTCCCCAGGAATATGTATGAAAACCACTGGTCTAGAACATATTAGTATGCAGTGCATTTCACAATATACTTATTAGCTGTGTCACTGTGAGGCCTACATCATACTGCAAAGCCCAGCAACACAGAAAACACGAGCATCCTTTCACTTTCTCCTGTTTGACACACACAGCTTATCTTTCCTGTTTTATTTATTTAGTGAAAAAAAATCAGATCTTTAACAGTATGTTCATGAAAACCAGTGTGTGTTTGTGTGTGTGTGAAAGAATGAGAAGAGGGAGGGAGGAAGGAAGGGAGAACTAGCCATAGTGGGAGGGACCGAAGAAGAGGAAAAAATTGCTTTAATTTTTTTTTTTTAAATGTGTGTGTGTGTGTGTGTGTTAATTCATTAGAAAACTGCTGAATATAAAGTAACCCTCAAGACTCCAGGAAAAGATTGTTATTGCACTAAATGTGTGGGACTGAGTTCATCTTGAGAGGTTGTAGATAAAAAGGTTCTCGATATTTATGAGCTGGAAATGCCCCCGTGTTTCCTACAAATACCAAAGTATGAGACAAGTCACTGCAGGCGTAATATGGGTGTTTTAATTCAGAACAAGCATATAGGCCAGCCCTTTAAACTATAAATCAAATAAAAGTAATCGTAGTGAGTCACACAGCTGTAGTGTGTTCTGAATATGTTTCAATAGGCTGCAAATAATTGTCACCTGCGCAAAATGAAAGTATTTAATTGGTTAAAGTGACTGAAAAACCTTTATTCATGGTATATTGTTTCTATGCTATTCTATTTCAGATAACACAGCTGAAAATCGATCACAATCCTTTTGCGAAAGGATTTCGTGACACTGGAAATGGGAGACGAGAAAAGAGGTAGAGAACGAGCTGTTTATTCCCCCTGTAGCTACAATAGCATTCCTTAACGTTCTCAAGTTCAGCACACTGCTGCTTATTATTGCAGCAAGCTCGGTGGGCATGCATTTTACATGGGTTCATTTGAATCGTATAGTAAGATATGAAGTAAAAACTCACGAGCGCGTTGCTCGCTCTTATTGGAGTCTAACGCAATTAGGAGGTAGTTATCATCGTCTCTTAGTTTCCCGTCTTTTATTTCATCCAGAAAACAGCTGGCTCTGCAATCGATGCGTCCTTACGAGGAGCAGCAGAAGAAAGAAAACGGGACTTCAGATGATTCCTCGGGAGAACAAGCGTCCTTCAAGTGCTTTCACCAGGCCTCGTCTCCTGCGGTCTCTACTGCTGGACAGAATAACTTAAAAGGTGTGTATGTGTGTTTGTATGTGTGTGTGTTTGACAAACACACTGTTTACTTTCAGATCAAAATCAAGCGACTGTCCAAAGAAATCGCCTGGACACTAATGCAAATTCTTTGGTGAAAGACTGCGAACTGGAGAGCAGCAGATTTGTTTTCGTCGTAAAGTAGATTGTAAAGACTAAAGACTAAAATATGTTGCAACAAAATCCGCAAATGTCCTTTCATGTGTATTGCGCTTTGCCTTTGTGTTTTTACTGGGTTTTAAAGGCATGCATGTAGAGTGCCTCGCGGTCTGTATTTATAAGAAAGGCACAGTCAGTTTAAACTTTGAGTGAGATCCTCTGGATTGAATGGTCTTTGTCGTTCTCGCAGATTTTTGCGACAGTGATGAAGACAGCGAAGACGAAGACAAAGATGGAAACGTGAAAGAGGGGCCAGACTCGAGCAAGATCTCCACCACGACCGAGGACTCCAAAGATCACGACGCGGCTTTGAGCAAAGGCCTGTTCGGGGAGAGCGAGTCTGTCCAGCGGAGGACTGAAAAGAGCCGGGACTCCCGACAGAGTCCCATCACGCTGATCTCCAGCACCACTCGGTCCGGCGAAGAGCTCAAGAGTCCGGACCAGGCCAAAACCGACGACTGCCGGACAGTGAGCAAAGAAAATTACATGCCATTGACTGTGCAAACAGATGGCGCTGCGCACTTAAATCAAAACCACTTGCACAATTTCGGATTTCCGCCGGGTTTCGCTGGCCAGCAATTTTTCAATCACTTGGGTGGTGCCCATCCGTTTCTCCTGCACCCTGGTCAGTTCAGCATGGGAGGCGCTTTCTCAAACATGGCCGCAGGGATGGGCCCGATCCTGGCAGCTGTTTCCTCCGGAGGGGTCAGCTCGATGGACAGCAGCATGCCATCACCCTCGCAAAGCCTGACGGGAGCTCCGCTGCCCTTCCACCTTCAGCAGCACGTCCTGGCGTCTCAGGTGAGCCTGATAATGATGATTAGATCTCAAGATGCTTCGGTCCTTGTTCTTCAACACTGTCGGGTATTTTCAACTTGATCTCACGGCAATTCGTACATATTTTACGAGTTGTCAATTCGTATGAATTTGTACGAATGACCTACACCTAACCCCGCCCTAAACATACCCTTCACGGGCTTTTAGACAAATATCATACAAAATCGTACGAATTGGTCGCGAGACTGTCTTGGTATTTTAGAGCTTTTGTGGGACTTCTGGAAAAAAATAGGTGTGGTATATCTTGCAGTGTTTAATGGTCTTCGTTGCGCAGTCCATAAATTATCAGCAAATATAGAACAACTGGCGATTGTTGCTGGAGATTAGCAATAAAGCTGTTCTTGACACATCGCAGGCAGAAATATGTCGCAATTCATTTGTAAATAAAGAAATAGGGAAAGCTGTTAATGTTTATATATATATATATATATATATATGAAGAGTTCAGATGTAAAAGCCTGTAAGTGCTGTTTGATATATTTTTCTAAACTTAGCTTTTTTTCTCAGGCTCCTGTGTTCATGTTCATTTATTTCGATTTAATAGCAATGACAAGAATCTATTCGTTGCCAATCATGTGAAATTACTGAATCTACAAAACATAGAGTCCTGAGAATATGCTCATTTTAGGAGGAAATTTCAAACGGCACTTACAGGCTTTTGCATCTCAATGAACTGTGTGTGTGTGTGTGTGTGTGTGTAGTAGTAGTAATACTATCATGCAAATTATTAATACTGCTTTTTAATGAAGTCAAAGTCGAGTTTGCAACGAATGAATCAACCTACATACACAATGTATACTATCAAAGCTCGTTTAGTGAGTTAAACAAGATAAGTTAAAAAAATATAGTATAGTGTGTGTGTGTGTGTGTGTGTGCGGGTTTATGTGGTTTATGAGGACAAAAATGTGTATAATGACATGGGTATGACAGGTATTACGATATGTATTTTATGAAGACATTTTCAGTGTCCTCGTAATTTAAAAGACTTTAAAAAAACATACTAAACGGAGTTTTTCTTTAAATCTAAAAATGCAGTTTCCTGTAAGGGGTAGGTTTAGGTGTAGGGTCAGTGTAGGACAATACCACATACAGTCTGTACAGTAGAA
>JAUCNO010000795.1:193653-220997 GCA_032353835.1 Enteromius viviparus
GAACTCTTGCCCACGCTAGGGCTCCGTACATTAGGGTTCGGAGTTCGCCGCTCTCACGGCTCGCTCCCCAGACAGCACGCCAAATTTGCTTATTCATTATGAGGAAAGCGTGAACTCTTGAAGTGAATGTTTAAATATAATTTCGAGAGGATCGCTAAACGAGTAATCATAAACAGCTGATGGCCCGTTACCTGATCATCCCTTGTTCATTCGCACCCAATTAAGTCATTTCCCCTTTACTATAAATTCTCCCAGCTTTTCATTTCCTTGCTTCCCGCTTTCGTGCATCCCTCCTCCACTTCTTCTCCTCCGTTTTCCATTTAGTTTACGACTTTCCGGGGGCAGACGTTGAACGAGCCGAACGCCTAACTCTTGCCCACGCTAGGGCTCCATCCATTAGGGTTCGGAGTTCGCCGCTCTCCCGGCTCGCTTCCCAGACAGCACACCAAATTTGCTTATTCATTATGAGGAAAGCGTGAACTCTTGAAATAACAACAGAGGAGGGAAGGCGGGGGCTCTGGAGGAGGGAGTGTGGAGAGAAAACACAGAAAAATATCCAACAAAATATCAAGGTCCATGGTGGAGTGGATGATGGAAGTAGCCAGGGAGGAGTATGGAGCATGAGGAGGCAGAGGGTGATCCAAAGTTCAGCAATGCGGAGATCCCAGGGCGGAGTCGAAGGGAGGAGGAGCCATGGTGGCAGAATGGCTGACGACTCCATGGATCTGACCCACAGAGATGCCGTAGATGGAGAGGGAGGCCAGGATGGAGTCACTCAGACAGAGACTGATGATCCGGTGAGCTACCGGGTCAGGCGACCAAGTCCGGGGCGGGGACCTGAAGGAGCGCTGCGGAGCCGGAGCGACTGAGGGTGAAGGTGGAGCCGGAGAGAAGTAGGAGCCTGACAGAGACAGAGGGATGGAGTGACGTGGCGCAGCCGGAGGAGTGGAATCCCGAGGCGGAGGATGGTTGACGAGTGACCAAGGCGGAGCCGGAGGGACGAGGGAGCCCGGTGGAGGGCAAGGGAGCTGAGAGCCCAGGCGGATCAGAAGGGTCGTAGACCGGGGATCCTCACGACTGAGCTGGGCTTGTCGCTGGATGCCCTGAGGTAGTTCATTGCTTTCCTCACGTGCTGGCTGAGGATGAGCCGAGGTGCTGGCAGAAATGAGTGCAACTGGACTGAAGGAGCTGACTGGTGTGAAAGGCAGCGGAAGAGGGAGGGTGGGAGGGTGCACAGAGTCACAAGGGCTGGCTGGAACCAGCGGAGATGAAAGACAAACAGGACTTGGTAGTGCCTCTCCAAACCAGTCAATCAGATCATTTTCAAATACTTCGGACAGTTCTTTGCACCAGTTCAATATATACTTTTGCTCACCCTCAGCGGTGGGAAGGTAGACGGGGCTTTCCACTGAGCTCCCGAACTCCACCAACACTCCTTCGAGGGACGGTCAGTGTAGCCGGCTCACGCACTTGGTCAGATTCTCCAGGCTCGGGCTGTGTGACGCTTAACTTAAGTAGGGTAGACAATCAATGTAAACAAGCGCGACACACCTTAAAGCAATAAATAATTAACAAAACTAGGTCACAGGAGGAAAACACAGAGCACATGGGAAATTACAACAAAGAATATAGTGAACATAACAATTGTAGTCACAAATTACATCAAATCACAGTTTTTATTGTTTGAAATGGAAAAAAATGTGAGACAGAATTTTATAATGTTGTTTTTTTTTGGTGCATATTCTGACATGCATGAAGAGATTGCTTTATTTTTTTACTGGGATACTGAGTCAAAATTGTTACCTCAATTTTATTGAGTGGATTCTATAGGTTGACACAGTGTTCTTGTCACTGGACGCGACAAAGTCACCGTTGAAAATAATTTGAAATTTGTGTCAATACATCATAAACAGAATGCAGCATTAGATTTCTTTCAGAAAAATGCCGCGCCACATCCAGTGAAGACAGCAGAATCGGTTCTATAGAATTTTGTTGCATTGCGCCGTTCTGGTCTGATCTAGACACTGTCAAAATCTGGTCAGCATAAAGTTCTTTTTTTGAAGCATAATTCTATAAGAAAGGTAAAAGTGTTGGTGCTTAAACAATCATTCTTTTTATCTTCTCTCATCATCTACTGCTTTATTATTCTCGTGTGTGCTGCAGATGATAATCATCCCTCATAGTCTGCTGTTTGTTATGAAGCGGACAGAACACAGGTGGTAAGTTGCAACAATATCAAATTTATTAACAATGAGTTCAAACAGATGCAGGAGGGAGAGATGACAGATGAGCAATATGGACTTTGATACAACTGGTAGCACAATAGCAGATGAATGACGACTGGTATCTTTCTTACAGGTATAATGGAGACGGATAAGCTCACACACACAGATGGAGACAATCCCCCTATGGAGACCACAACCACAGATGCTGGAGAGACAAATAGGGAATTCCTTGAAACCTGGGGAGACACAGAGAATCGTGGAGCAAACGAGGAGAGGTAAGTTCAACAGGTAAGTATAAAGGTTTTCGCTGAGGTGGCTTGAGTCCACTTCTCTGGAACGAGCTCGGATAAAGTGTGCAGAGTCGTGTGTGGATTTATGTGGTGCTTGATTGGTGCTGGGATTCAAATCAGGTGCTGGTGATTCGAATTCGGGTGACTGTGAGCGTTATGTGTAACATTACCCCCTCCTGAAGTTAGGCCCCTCCGACATCGTGGTGGTCGGCCTCTACTTCAGGGTGGTGGATGGTTGGGAGTAATGGGGAATTCAGAGAGCAGTGTTGTATCTAGGATTTCCTTTCTTTTGCCACCCAAGATCTTTCCTTTGGGCCGTAGCCTTCCCAACAGACCTTGTTGATGGGTCCTTCTACGATCATAGGAGGAGGGGGTTCTTTTTCACAGCCAGGCTTTGTGGAGACAAGAAAGGGGTCATGAAATGGTTTCAATAAGGACACGTGAAAAGTGGGATGGATTTTGTACTGAGGTGGCAACTGAAGATGGTAAGTGACTGGATTGATCTGCTCCATGACTGTGAAGAGACCAACAAACCAGGGACTTATTTTTTACTGGGCAGGCGTAGGTGGATGTCCCGGGTCGATAACCAGACCTTCTAACCCACTTGGTAGGCTGGAGCTTAAGATCGAAGTAGATCAGCGGTGGATTTTTGGCTAAGCACTGCCCGTTGGAGATGTTGATGTGGATCGTCCTGGACCCTTTCACTCTCCCGGAACCAGTAATCCCCTGCAGGAATGTCAGATAGTTCATCTGACCAGGGAAAAAGTGGGTTGAGTTCAGTTTGCCCATTGGTTTGGGGGTGGTAGCCGGAGGAGAGGCTTAGGGTCACACCTAGGAGATGGAAGAATGATTTTCATACCCATGATATGAATTGGGGTCCGTTTGTCTGAGACTATGTCTTCAGGGAGTCCATGGTATCAGAAGAAGTGATCAAAGAGTAGTCTTGCTGTTTCCAAGGCTGTGGGGAGACCCTTAAGAGGTTATAAACAACAGAATTTAGAAAATCAATCCGCAGTCACAAGAACACAGGTATTAACTTCGAACTGAGGGAGGTTGGTGATTAAGTTGACTCCTAGATGTGACCAGGGGTGGTTAGGTATGGAAAGGTGATGGGGTTTCCCTGATGGTAGATTACGTGGACTTTTCGACATAGCACTTTCCTGACACCCTCTCACGTACCTTTGCACATCCTGTTCTATCCTAGGCCACCAAAACTGATCTCGAATGAGTGAAAGGGTTCTGTTGGTCCCAGGATGCCCAGTGCACAGTGAGGTATGAGTGGTATGGATGAGTGATAGATGATCTGCTTGGGAGACAAAGCAGAGATTTGGTGGACAGTCCAGCGGAGACTCGGAAGCTGGCTTGGTGGTAGCCGGAGGGGTGACTCATTGGATGGGATTTATGACAAGATTCTCGGGGATGATGGGTCATGTAATCTTTGGGTCCTCCTCAGAGGCATAGAGTCGAGACAACCCGTCAACGTGTACATTCTTGGGTCCTGGGCGGTAGGATATGGTGAATTTGAATCTGCTAAAGAAGAGTGCCCAGTGGGCTTGTCATGGATTCAGCCGTTTGGCTTTGCATAAGCATTTTAGATTTTTGTAATCGGTAAGTACCTGGAATGGATGGATGGACCCCTCTAGCCAATGTTGCCATTCTTCCAACACCAGTTTTATGGCCAGCAGTTCCCGGTTCCCAATGTTGTAATTTATTTCCGCCGGACTGAGCTTCTTGGAGAAATATGCAGAGTTGAGGTGGAATCCCCTGCTGCTGGGATAGCCCGGCTCCTACATCCACTTCTACTATAAATGGTAATTTAGGATTGGGATGGATGAGAATGGGTGCAGTGGAGAAGGTGGTCTTGAAGTCTTAGAAAGCACAGGCAGCTTCTGGGAGCTTCTTTAAGCAAGGAGGGATGGCAATGGTGCTATTTCCGTCAATGAAATGTTTATAAAAGTTGGCAAATCCTAGAAAACTTTGGAAATCTTAAACAGTGGAAGGTGTTGGCCAGTGAGTGATTGCGTAAACTTTCCCTTCATATCGTCAGAATATCGTCTATGTAAATAATTAAAAAATGATATAGGTTGTCTCGGAAAATCTTGTGCATGAATTTTTAGAATATTGTGGGTGCGTTTACTTCTCCATACAGCATAACAAGATATTCGTAGTGGCCAGTTCCACTCGTCCCTTTCACAAATTCTTATGAGGTTATACACACTCCTAAAGTCTAGCTTGGTGAAGTTCTTGGCACCGCGTAACTTCTCTAGGGCTCCAGGGACGAGTGGAAGTGGAATTACTTGAATAATACTGTCACCTGTGTTCCCTGAGTGCTCGGTAATAGATACACAGACGCAATTCACCATTCTTTTTGGTGATGAAGCTAGATGCAGCAGGAAAAGTAGAGGGATGGATGGACCTTGATTAAGAGCTTCTTGAACATATTCCTCCGTTGGTTTATTTTCTGGAATAGATAATGGGTAGGTTTTGAAAAAATAAAAATGAATAAATCAAATCTGGGTCAAAATGACCCGAACTTTACGTTTTCATTCATGAGCTTTCTGATTGCTGGGAAAGATGTGTGTGTCTGAGATTTAATTATAGAAGAGCTCTTATTGTGTGTGTGTGTGTGTGTGTGTGTTCATTCTGCTCATTCTTGTGTCCTAGAAACTCTAAATATAGTCTTCACACAGATGCGGAACAGGTAAATAATTAAAAGTGGCTGAACTCTATTTAAATCTGTTTAATTGATGGAAGCATGGCTCTGGATGCAGGAGATGATGGTGATGAGGTTGGTCAAATACGACAGCTGCTCAGATTCAGAGACGGATTGAGCAGATCCAGGCAGATGATGGGAATGCGTGCGTGTGTGTATATAATAATATATATCAAATAGTTTGTATTTCATGTGTATTACCTAATATAAATAAATAAAAGTATTTGGTGAAAACAAACTGTTATTAATAATACTTAATAAAGCTGCAATTAAAGTTGCCAGACAGATTTCTCTTTTCATTTACACTTTCATTTGTATGGTGAAAATGCAAAAAAAAAAAAAACTAAATATAGTGATGACGGACCCTCACCATCAGTGCAACCGCCATCAGGAGAACAGTGCCCAGCGTTTACAGTAACCCACTGACAGCCTGGTTTTAGGGTATTCAGCAATGCAAGAGTTAATCCAAACCATCAAGACTGTTACTGTTGTGCAGGTGAAGATTTCTTAAAACATAAATGAATAAACTATAAACTCAAAACAACGCGGAGATTACACATCACATTGAACGTTAACAACTGACACTAACACTGACTGACACTGAGACTAAGAACACACAGACATAAGTACACAACATAATGAGGGAAGAACTGGGCAGCTGGGAACACATTAACTCATAAATCACATTAAACAGAAAATACCAAATGTGGAAATCAAACTAAATCAAAAGAGAAAGAGACCAAAACAGACTGGAATGTAACAGGGACACACAATAAATATAAATATATAAAATATATTTGGAAACTCTTTACAATAACATTATGTAATATTTATAGTATAGTAAGTAGTAATAAGTAATATTACATTTTAATCTTAAGCTATAGAAATTTAAATTTGATCTGTTAGCATTAGTTAATGCACTGTGAATTACTGTAACATGAACATTTTCATTAACTAACATCAACAAAAATTAAGAAATGCTGTAAAATATATTAATCATTATTAGTTGCGTTTACTGATGTTAACAAATTAGACCTTATTAAAAAAGTGTTACTAAAACCTTTAATGATATACATGTACATGTGTTTGGGAAATATTTTTGCCTGCATTACATTATTACATTACAAGTGTTTTGTTGTGATTATGTTAGATCGGATGAAGGTCACGTCACAGGATATCATAGGTCAGTATCAAATTTATAAGACCACTTTTGCATCATTACATCTTTTTATATTGTAAATAACATAATCATTAACCTAATTATATAAAATTATATTGTCGATTTCTTACAAATTAACTGGATCAAGGATTTTTTGTCCCTAAAACTTACAGAAAGTATTAAGTGTAAGAGATTTTGTAAACTATATTGCATCAAAAAAAACAAAAAAACAACAACATGTAAAACCAGATTAAATATACATTATGCTATATATATTCTATATATCTAAATATAAAAAGTTTATAAAAACCAGGTATAAAACATGAAACATAATAAAAAATCTATAGTAATTTTAATAATTGAGAATCAATTTAGAATGCCATAAATCAGTTTTTGAAATTATTTTTTTCAAATCACACATTTAAGCCAATCTTTAAAAAACGAAACATAACGTCTTACACTATCTGCCTTCTTGTCAAACATCAATCAATTATTGCTACATAATTTTCATATCTGACAATTTAGTTTTGGGATCATTATTTTTGGCAGAAGCTATTTATGCCAAGTGTACATAGTATTTTCAGATATTTATACCACTTATTACAACTGACAATTATCTGCACCTCAGTATTGAAGTGCAGTATAAAACAGAATGCAACTTATTGAGTGTAAATATATATATATATTTAATTCACATCATTAAATAGACGCCATGGTTGACACCTTCAACTTTTTGATTATTTATTTCATTTTTATTCTAAATAAATGCTTTTCTGATTTTACTTGATGTATACATCAAAATGTATTTTGATTTATTTGATGTCTTCCTGTTAGACGTGAATAACGACTAAATTAGAAAGTTGTCCGGCTCTTTTCGGAAAAAATATGTGTACCGAGTTTAAGGAGAGGATAGGTTAATTAGTCGAGTCCTGTGATCAGAGGTTCTGTCGCTGATGCTGCGTCACATGACCTGTGTGAGACAGAAGCAGTTCAATTATTCACGTTTGAGCAGAGAAAGTACACAGAAGCTCCACAGATCACCAGCTGATCCTACATCGCCCTAGATACAGAAGAATAATGAAATCTAACTTTTTGGCCTGCTTCGATATGTGAACTTAATTATGAGGAACAGGTGTGAAGCATGGCGTCGACGAACACATTTACACACTGCCATGAGACAGACGCCAGGGACCTGCTGCATCCCAGAACTCATTTACTGAGTCTAGACTTCCCTGAGTCTGAGAGACACACACACTCACACTCAGCGTGTGTAGTGTGTTTCAATGTTTTCTTGGGTCTCTTCTTACACACACAAAGACTCTGGAGCACAGAAGGTACACACACATGTCTTACACACACACACTCATGTTTTCTGGGGTCTCTTCATAGGTGTAATGGTGTTTCTATTGTACAGACTGTATGTGGTATTGTCCTACACCTAAACCTACCCCTAATAGGAAACACAACACACTTTTACATTCTCAAAAAAAAACACCATTTAGTATGTTTTTTAAGTCTTTTGAATTACGGGGAGTCTGAAAATGTCCTCATAAACACCTTCATATTGTAATACCTGTCATACCCATGTCATTATACACATTTGTGTCCTCATAAACCACATAAACCTGCACACACACACACACACACGATAAAGTGTGCTGTAAAATGCAGAATTATGGGTGTCATTACTATATAATGCCAATATGCTTATATGCTTCCCACTGCACGAACAGAAACAAAGCCTTCTCTGGCAATCTCTTCTTGTCAGATCTGTTCTCTAACAGCTGAGGAGGGACACACAGTAAATGACGAGCTGTTTAATGATAATGATATTGCCGTTTGCTCCACACCCAGATGTGGGAAAGGCTGATGTCTGCCACACAAACACACACTTTGCACTCAAAAGCCCGGATGAGTCAGAGGCGCTGATAGAGACACTCGCTGCAGTGACTCATCTCTATACTGCTCATCACGCACAACATGTAGAGATCTATAAAGCATGTGATATACACACCTCCGCCCCTGCTCCCGGCTAAACTCCACTCTCTACTCCTCCGGCACGCAGAAGCTGTCTGCTCTTTCATGTGGCGTCCAGACTGAACACACTCTACAGAGCTGATCTGGAGAGCGTTAACTCCTTCATCTGAGCCAGAGCTGCTCAAACACGCTCAGAGTCTTGGAAACCACTTCTTAAAGACGTTCTTCTGATCAGCAATGTCAAAATTGTTTGTTTTTAAGTTAAATGTGTGCAATCAATTCATTTTAGTTACATTTAAAATGTAAATGTAGTTAAAATAAATAAATTGCAAACACTTACCCTAAAAAAAGTTAGTAAATTCAATGAATCTTTTTTCAGTGCATGATGCACGACTGAAATATCTTTATTTGACTCTGTAAAGAGTTGATCATTAGCTGTCCAGTCAGCGGTCAGTCAGTCCAGACATCTCTGAATTCATCCTGGATTATACATCCTAGCGTTTGACTTCATCAGCTGCAGCACACTGTCTAGATATGATGTGTGTGTTTATATCTCTACACACACCCAGAGAGAAGTGGGTTCATTCCAGCTGTTCTCGGTTCTAGATTCAGCTCTCTGCTGAGGATCACGCTCCAGAAGAGGATCAGATTCCAGAGGCTTTTCCACCACGTCTGTGTCGTGTGGGTGGTCTAGAATAGAGTGAAAATAAAGGCTAAACAGGAAATCGAAAACAGGAATTTATATGGAACAATGCCTCGGGATACAGAGAGAATCAGAGCAGCACAACTTTTATAATAAAGCCATCCCGGTCACACACGACACTAAGAGCTTCTCGACAGCAGAACAAACTCTGAAACACACCAAAACAATCCAGAGAGAGTCTTAGACTGACGCTGCGTTCTGATTGGTCGAGGCCCTTCGTGATCACATGACTCAAGTACAGATGGTTTCTTTGTAGTGCTTATTATTTGCTGTTTGATTGTTAGATTCTTGTTGAATTGATGAGTTCTTGGGTCAGTCTGACACACAAACATCAGAATAAATATCCTGGAAGCCACAACAATTAAAAACAAAGAGTCCCTATTGTGTAATTCAAGGATTTCAGTCAAAACCTGACCACTGAACTAGACAATGATTTCAGAAAGCTGAATGTACTGGTCTCAGAGACCTCTGACCTTACTAGAATCAGCTGATGATCCTGACTGGCCACTGGTCACTGAAATAAACTTCTGTGGTCAGTCAGCGCCCTCTTCTGCTCTCCTCACACACGACCGCTCAGTTCTTGCTCCTCCACACACACCTGAGATCTTACAGTGTGTGTGTGTGTGTGTGTTCAGATTCATAAACACACCCCTGGATGTGATAAAGATGATTCTAAAAGAACACCCTTCTGGAGGAGAGGTCTATGAATGCTCATTTGAGGAAGATCATAAGATCAAGTGTAGGAAGGTTTTATAAATGAGGCTCCTGGTTATCTTCACTGCTGTGTGAAGAACTGATCATGAACAGCATGACTGATATATCACTGGCCAAATCATTTAATATTTCCTTTTTTCTGAGAGTTACTGGAGTCAGAATCAATTTCTAGAATAAAGGTCTGGAATTAAGATGCATTTATTTGACCAGTAAAATAACGGAAGATGTTACGTCTTCTTTTCTGTTTACAGAAATCATGTTTGTTTTGTTCTTTGTTTGTTTTTTAAACAAGCATATGTGACAATCAGGTAAGATTATTAATCTTGTTTAGTCTCTGAAGTACGATGATTTTTTTTACACCGTTGGCAGATATTTCTGCTGATTTTAAGCAAAACAAATAACAGAATCTGCTTAGTTTTTTAGGCATGAAGTATTTGTGAAGTAAATGCATTCTGATTCAAGAATTTCTAGACATTTATACTAAAAACAAGACAAAAAATACTAAGGAATAAAGTATAATGTATTTTGCAGTGAGCACATCAGTAAAGATTAAACTAGTTATTAAACTAACTAGTCACCAAGCTGGTCCTTGAATTCATTCTTGTTATAAATATTGGAGTCATTACTAGTTCAAATGTTCCTCACTTTTGAATTAAATGTGTGTTATATACTATTCACGTTACAAAAATGAGTGATGAAAGAGCAGACCGTGACTGGAGGTTAGTTCTGGAGATGATAAAGTCTGTGATTCTCCTGCAGAACCTTCATCCGTCTGCTCAGGTGTGTGACGAGGATCCGAGCGGATCTCCTGTCCAAACCATCACGGTCTTACATACTTCCCTGCTGAATAACCAGCAGTGTTTTCTGGGAGCAGATCCCACTAGAATCCCACAGGATGTGATGTACTCCTCATGAGGTTATAGAATTAGTTAGTTATTCTTCTACTTTAATACTAATCTGTAAAACTGCAGTTTAGAGTAATTATGGGAGAAATACTTGTTTTATAGTTATTAAGGTCATCATAAGGTTCATAATGTTCTTTGCGGTGAAAGAAGGCCTTTAGATTATAAAAAGTTAAGAAAGGGATGGTTCTTCTGTGGCATGGCATACATTCATTATATTGATTAAGATTGTTGTTATATGAGCAGAAGGAGCAGCTGCTTGAGTTCCTGTAAGCGCCGCTAGGGGGAGAACTTCAGAGAAAGTGTGATACTGCGTCCCTCCACTGGATGGAGACATGCACCCGCTGTTAGAGTTCAGGACACACTCTTCATTGTTTATTCAGGACAGTTTTATCTAATCGGCTCCTAATGAAGACTACTATGCTATAAATATACATATAACAGATACCGCAAAATCTACAGTAAAACTGTAAAATGTATTTTATATGTTATCTTACAATGAAATAATTTCATATGTGTGTTAATAAAAAATAGTTTTAGTTGTTTTATAATTAACGGAGAAGTTGTGAAATAAATAATTCATGAACTAATCCTTCCACTCTTAACCAGCTGAAAAACTTCGGAAGAGCTGGAGAGTTCAGCACTGATTCTGTGAGATTATTACAGATAACTGAGCTCTACTGCAAAACAAACAGATTGCTGGGGTTTGATGGATCCATGCAAATACAATGGTTCAGTAAATATGATTGTACTGTGTTATGACTATACTGTATGGTGTTTTAGTCCCATAATAACTGCATTCTTTAAAATATCATAGAAATACTGACTGCTGCTCTCCCGTATGCAAGCTTCAGGTCATAAAAAGACACCTCAGTCATGGTATTGAAGGTGGAGAGAGCAACGATTACTTACTAACTCCACCCACAATACCTGCCGGACCTGGGACTCGAACCTGCAACCTTTGGGTCCAACTCCCTATCCATTAGGTCACAACTGACTTCATCAGTGCTCCGTGGCCACAGAATGAGTAAACATGCTGATGGTGTGACCGCTGGGAGGACAGGTTTATATAGAAATCAATGGATGTTAGTAGAAATTACACTAAAATGTTGTTGCAATGACAAAACATCACAATCAATTAAAAGTTCAAATGTTACAACTAAGTTACAATCTTGATGTAACACTGGAAGCAATAATATCATTTAAAATGTTATAAAGTAACAATTGTGAAATACATTGATGGTTGAATTCTTTATTTGTGATTTATCTCAGTAGCAGACCTATCAGCGTTGTAGAAGAGTGTGACCCAGTGGCGTAGGCAGAAATTGTATTATGGGCGGGCCATTGAAAAAGTGAGCGGGCCTATATTTTTTCCTAGAAAAAATATTACTGTTTTTACTCATATAAATTACTCATTATTACTCATATAAACCTGATTTTATTCGGCAATGAATAAATAAATCAGGTTTATATTAATAAATATATTTTTAATACATTTGAATAATAAAAATAAACTAAAAATGTATTTTGATCAAACTTGCCTGGGTGGGTCAGGGAGTAATGTGGGCGGGCCAGTGCCGCCCTGGCCCATTACTGGCTACGCGCCTGAGAGTCTAAAGTAACAAAAGTTAGTGTAACAAACCTTTAAACTTTATTTTAATTACACTTTTCACACAAAAAATAATCATTTATAATAAAATAAATATTATTGATTATATCAAAGGGCTACAAATGACGCATCAACTGGATATTGACACGTTTGAAATAATTGGAATTAAACGGGTTAACTACTTCCTAATCAGCCTATCACGTGCCGCGAAATCTACAGAGCGCTACAATATAAACCATTATTTACATAAAAAAATTAAAATCCTCCAACCATGTCTTTATTTGCCAAAATGCAAGCAACAGTGTTTATTAAAGTGTATCTGGTGAAATAAAGACGTCGTTTGACATTCTGTTGGTTTTAAAAGTGACACAAAGTTCGTATAAACACAAGATCAGCGTCTATAAAGAGTCAGATATTTGATGGCATTACTGTAGTTTTGGTTGCAAGTGAAATAAAACAAATGTATTTATATGTTTCGCTGTTATTCGTGAATCTGGAGCGAGTTGTTTTCCCGTTCAGACGGAATCCTGTAAGAAACCACTTCCGCCGCCAGAGGGCAGCACTTCCCCGCGAGACCCAGCGAACCAGAACAAATACACCGAGATCTTTCTGATCACCTTAAACACTCTAAACATCAGCTAAAAATCATTTAAAACTCAAAGCGATTTTAAATGATTCTCCAGGTGGCTTTTCTTTAAAATAGTTATAGCAAACGAATAACTGATCCACACACTCTTAAAATAAAAGTCTTTTGCGATGTCAAGAAGAACAGTTCTGACTAAACGGTTCCATGAAGAACCTTGAACATTCTCTCTGTTTCACAGAAGCTTCTTTGTAGTGAAGATTATAAAAAGGTAAGAAAGAGCTGGTTCCTGGACTGAAGGGTTCTTCTGTGGCATCATTATTTTTAAGTGTACAACTTTCTAAGAACCCTCATCAGAGAACTTCCTCTCTTTGTTCAGCTGATATAAGAACCGAGGGTCGCTCTGTAGGTTTCTGGAAGATTTTAAAGGCAAACATCTCGAACTGTTTTAATGACTCTGACCTCTCGGCGGTGGGCTCGGACCCGTTGCTCGGAGGCTCTTGTGGAAGTGAATGGAAAACAAGCCAAGGGGACCAGCAAGGCGGAATGTGGGTCCGGTGTGTGATGTGATTGTTAGCAGAAATGTGTCAGCTCCAGCCCGGAGAGGGCCCCAGCAGAGCGAGGTGAGAGCTGTATCTTATCGCCTGAAGAGAGAGCGGGGTCCAGCCTCGGGAGCTGCGGGTCTGACCATCACGTGTGTTCCGTGACTGGCTCTGGGCCCTGGACCCTGGACACGGGAGCTCTGGGGCCACGCGATACACTCGACCAGAGAAGAACAGGCCATCGATACATTATAGAGTTAGTCGTTTATCTGAATGAGTGAAAAATTCTTTCACAGTGTGTCTCCATTCCTGAGGACTACAGTAACCCATCCATTCACTGACCGAACCACACAGAAACACTCCGAACTCCATGCGTTCATTTCATTTCCGTTAATGTGTAAATATGCTCGAGGACCATACACTATGTCCTTAAATAACAAGATATTAGGTTATTAAAAAAAGTTTTGTTACGTGTCCTTCAACTTTCAACAGCCTGGATAATGAACGAAAGTTATGAAATAATATATTATCGAGCGCTTGTCTCTCTCCCTCACACACACACACACACACACACACACACACACAAGACCCGCAAGTTCATCCAGTCCACGCAGACATTAACGGTTCATACACTAAAAACAATCAATGGTTTGAAAAAAAGGTTATGTTGTTATTATTATTATTATTATTATTATTATTATATGTTCTTGTTTTGTACACGTTTTCTACTGAATTAGCCCCTGAACTTATGTGTAATTAATATAAGGATGTAATAATGATATGAAAAAGGTGCGGAAGTCCTTTTTTCCAGGTCTTGTGATATGAAGCGAGCGCTCACATGTGCCCGGGCACACACACACACACACACACACACACACACACTGCATCAGCCGCTCTGACCCCACAGCACAGGATTGATTTTTAGGGGTTTATTCAGGGTTTGTAGTGTTGGTCTCCGGTAGTATATCCTGATCTTCTGGTGTTTACGGAGTCTTCGCGAGGCTTTATTAAAGTCATGCAGATTAAAGTAAAACACTAAAGTTCTGGTAACACGAAGCACTTCAGGCTATCTTGGGGATGAAAAGTAGTGCTGAACCAAACTGTAAACTAAATTAATTAAGTGATAAAGTAAAATAAAATAAAAAAACTATCGAACTTCATTTGGTACTTTTTGTTATTGTTAAATGTATTACAATTTAAAAAATACAGACTTCATGATGTATCAGTGAGGCAAATATGGGTTTTATAAATATCCCTCATTAATACATCGATGTATTCTCTTATTATGGGCAGAACATGTAAAATGCACTGCTGTTTCTGAGTTGAAGGTGAGAGTGTTTTAGGATGAGATTGAGCAAAGCGACAGTTTCTTCATTTAACCTGTACAATCAAAATAAAGTTTCGTAAGTCGTTTTATTCAAGTTTATTGCACACATATTTGTATATTTTTCGTTATAAAGAAGAAGCAGAGTGTTGATAGCGATATGAACAGATAGAAATCACACAAGATATTAAAAAAGAAATAAAGTGGCCGTGCAATTTTAATTGTATAATGTATGTGGCATAATGTGTGTGCCTCAGCACTAATAATAACATATTATAACAATTATATTAATATAGATATATATATTTTGAAATATTCAATTCTTTCTTTAAGAGCCGTTTTACGACAGTTTTAGCTACATTCGAACACTGTTGTCTCCAAAACACAGAGGCTCACAATAAGCTTTACTCGAGCAAAAATAACATTAAAACCTTTGAGCAAATAACCCTAACCCTAAATATTAAAAAAATCTTTTGTAGTTTATTGCTTGAGGTAGAAAGCGGTCAGGTCTATATTAACATTCTCACACTGACAAGGTATTTTTGTTCATGCCAAAAAATTAAGTTCAAATCTTAGAAATAACTGGAAAACTTCTGAAGGACTAAATTATTACTTTGTGAAAAGATAAATATGATTTTCTTGTATTTTAAGAATGAAGTGTAAAAGCGGGCGGGAAACTTCTGAACGACAAAAATATTTCGATCTGATTATAAGATAGCCTGCTACATTTACAACATTTCAGCTACATTTAAAAATCACATTTCCTTACCTACAAATACACTTTTCTAATCGGTTTTATAATAATTACTTTAATTTCCCTGTGAGACAAATCTCCACACTAGAACTCGAGTTTATGTCTTGCAGGCTCATTTGTGTTTATTACATATTAATGTCTTCTCACGCACTGAAGCGCTTGAACGAGCGGGATCTTTTCTAGAGCATTTAGGACAATAATCTCCATTATTCAAAAGTTCAGGACATACGTCTCTTTCAAAAAACAACAACAATATATATATATATATATATATCATCCATTTTAATTTTAATTTTTGTGGAATAAGGAAAAGTAGCACTAATTGATGCAATGTTTGTCATGAATGCGACGCGCACCGGTGAGATTCAGGGTGTGTGATAGGTGTGCATTATATGTATGTTAAAATGAGTGTCATTTACACGATAACAAAGGAAGTATAGTATGCACGCAAAAACTCATATTATATGTTAAACGCGTTCCTACAGAAACACAGAACTCCATTTCTGCGAATACAGCAGGTAAAATACTAAATAAACTAAGGCCATCCTCTGGGATCTAACACGCGGGTTCACACGCTGCTGTGTGTGCTGTCCAGTAGGTTATCAGCTGCTATATTTAGGTCCTTGACTAGATTTGGAGCTTTATATTCTGAGTCGTAAGAAGTGACTCGAGGAGCCTGCGGGGTATAGTTCTGTGTCCTTTTCTTTTGTGGACAAACTTTTGATGTCCTTGTTACCCGTTACATGTACTTAGCTACTATTATAATAACAAAACATGTTGCATAATTAGCAAACCCTAATCATGACATAGTAAGTACACGCAGTTAATCAATTAATATTACTCAGCACTTAAACACTTAAACATCTTAAAATAAAGTGTAATCAAACTTTTTCTCTGAAGACAAAGAAGTCTTCTTCAGGTGCACTGGCGGACGCATAACTTAACACTAACCCAGCAATATAGAAGCAGGACTAAGAAACCTGCATGTGTAAAATATTTAATGACCTCGTAGACTTTGTTTGGAGCAGCTGGCAGCTAGTTTCTGAATCTATGCTCAGGCCTCGGCAGTTAAAGATGATGTGACTCAAACTTTTCATTTCTACCGTCCTATCACATGAAATTCACGTTTCTGATATAAATTTCACCTCCTTCGTTAAATAATGAAGATCAGATCTTTAATAGGTTATACATAAGCAATATCGCGATATTTTATTTTTTTAATTTAAAAACATTTGATTTCACTTCTTTTTAATGCACACTTAAACCTGACTCTACAGAATTAGATGCAGACTTGCAATCAGAAGCACGGAGCGCATCAGGAGTGAGGACTACCCCGAGACCAGATGCGCACGCGTTCGAGCTATATGTGCCTTTAAAATGTCTCCTCATTCAAGAATACAGAACTTCTGAAGGGTGGGGTGATGTGGGGGGCAGTTATACTGTGGGTGGACCGATATCGTGTCCACATAGCAGCAGACCCATAGACTACCTACGTGGTGCGTCCCAGCGCTTCCGTTTCCAGCGTAACGCTCGGGGCTTGACCATTAGAGAAGCAGACATAGAGAGGGACGGATAAAGCAGAAGCGAGGGAGGAGGTGACCGTGCTTCTTTTCTCGAGGAATACTAGACAGACCCTACAAGTAAAGGGAAGAACCAGGGCTGCCGTGCTCTGAACTGAATTGAGTGCACACCCAACACTACCGCACGAAGAAAGAGTCGTGTTTTTATTCGATATACTCGCATGGACGCCTGCTGGAGGAAGACTGCTGCCTCAGAGAGGACATCCATGGGTTCACGGAGCACAATCTCCTGAGCTGCACGCTTGGAATATATTTGACACTCAAAGGGAAGTTGGCTATCGAAGCGACAGGGTTTGGGGCTGATACGAGCTCTTTGTCCGGTTTCAGGGATTTGTGCAACTCTCTCCAGCATCAGAATTAAAGGTAACGTCAGTTTCTACGAGTTGCACTATAGGCCATCACTGCAGACACGCTTCTGATTCTCTACAGCATGAACAGATGTGTAAACTATAACTGTGTATTTGTGAGACATTGCATTACAGCTACAATTGTAGTAATATTTTTAATTGAGCTCGGATTATGTGTCGGAGTTCTTCTGAGTTCATCCAAAGAAAGTTTTAAGAGGCCCGTGCAATGATTTTATTCCAGACTTGGTATATAACTCTTTAAACGAGATGAATTCATAGACGCTGGAAGGAGAAGAACGAGCATCTTGCATTATTAATATATATATATTTATATATGAAACGCGTGTGTTCAGAGAAAGTTTCCTTAACCTGGATTATTTATGTGAGCAGACATTTTCAAAATTATACATTGTTTCCGCGGGACCATATCCAAGCGTTTTAATAAAGAATGTTTCAAAAATCAGCAGATATTTTAGTAGAAATACCGAATAATTTTGTGCATTTTTTCTACGTTTGTTTCGGTTGTTGTTTAAAGTTATCAGAAGTGTTAGAGTTAGGATAATAATTTGTAATAGTAATCAATTGCATGAATTTATTCAAGTGGTGCAAGATAGTATGAATGGAACTGAACAACAGAGACGCTTGTTTAAAAGAAAGAAAGTGATTGTATTTTCTCTTCTTCTGTCATCTAGGCCTCGCGGTCAGGAGTTCAGACATGGCGGACAGTGAAGACACCTTCCGGCTCCAGAACTCTCCCAGCGACACCGAATCAAAGGATTTACCGAGCGACGGCAAACCAGACAAACAGAACGGAGCTGTGAGCAAATCCCCATCATCACAGACAACCTACATTCAACAGGTAACAACATTCTGCTGTGTGTGTGTGTGTGTGTGTGTGTGTGTGCAACTGCTAAAACTGTAACTTACATTTTGCCCTGAGAAATCCCCAAACCTTATAAAAGCTAGAAAACGCGCTACTGGGGATGCGCTTAGTAGTAAAACTTTTAGAAATACATCTGGTTTGAAACTGTTTAAACGCAGAAGGGTGTATTCTAGTATTTCTGCTGCATATAAAAACAATAGAAGTCTATGGAATGTCTTGATTTAGACAGTGCTGGACTTAGGAAAATAACGAAATAAACGTGTCCCTGGCACGAATAAATAGATTAAATTAAATTACGTGACTAAATCACGAGCTGCCGTGAGACTGGGTTGCTAAGAGATGTTCATCAACCGCCGAAATAAGAAAATGAATAAAGTTGTGCAGAACTTTTATCACAAAAGCTAAACCTCCACGAGCTCTCGAAGAGTAGTGAGATGTAGAAACTACTTCTGTTCTAGACCTCATTATAACGACTTTTTGCAACTATGCAAATGAATAAGTGGGAATATTTGACAGCAACTATTTATGACACATTGCTCTCGCTCCCACTACGTCATTCCGTGGTAATTCGACAGATATTAATTCTAACTGAACTTCATGCAATTCGGTTGTGTTGTGAGTTAGTTTACTCAAGATTACAAATTAAATGCAATTGACGTGTGAGTATCTAGCATAGTTACTTAACCCTACCTAACCCTAACTTAATCTTCTAGTTAAAAAAAAAACATTAGGCATTTACAGTGAATTACTGTAGGCCAGAATGGTTTATATAACTCATTCTTAAAGCTGAACAGATTTCTTTCCTCCTTCAGATATATTTTGATGTGATCTTGAGGATCAGCGCTGTTATTCGTTGTTCACTCGTCTGTGTGTTTTCAAGGGAATGGAAGGGATAAAGGTTTACTTGCACGAGCGAGAGTTGTGGTCAAAGTTTCATGAAGTGGGAACCGAGATGATCATCACCAAAGCCGGGAGGTAAGACACAAATGTTTAGAAGCGCAATGCATCTGTAGTCTTCGGATAAACGATATAAAAATAAAATGTAAATTACGAATTTGTAAAATTGCAAATCAATGTAGTACTAATTAGCACATAAATATATAATACTAACTGTACACTATTCATTATTATATATGAGTTTATTCTTTGATATATTTGTCACTGCAAAAAAAATAAAAAGTTGGATTATATTATAATTTTTCCATTTTGATCTTTAACGGCACATTATTGGTTAGCTTGGGGCTGTGTATTGACATTTAATTTTCCTGCAAAATCGTATGAGTGATGTCTTAGTAATTCATGCATTTTGACTTTTCATCTTTGCATTATTTATTATATACGCAGACCGTACTTGATTTTACTTGTGTTATGAAGAAGGCGTTTTTGAAGGATCGAGATTGAATTGATTTTGCAGGGTTGGAAGCAGGCTAATCCCAGTTCATCAGGAAACATTGGTTTGGCTGCATGATCTTGCTTTTATGCGAATTGTTACTGCGCTGAAAATATTTATCATTTAGATTCTTGATGCAGATTTTTTCCAAAATTGTTTCGGTTATACACCGAGCTTAGATCTTACTTTAAAATCTAAATACTACCATCGCATATTAACCAGTGACTGTGTAGAGCGGGGTTTGATCATCTGTTTTAAGATTATTAATTGTTTATAAGCTACTGGTTAAAACAATACTTTTGGTGGTTTAAGCCTGACCTGCGCCAGTTATTTTGAAGTGTTTTGAAAACCTCTCAGAAATCAGATGCAGGGTAGAAGAGAAATCAGTGTTTGATGCGAACATTATGATCAGTGTGAGAGAATGAAAAAAAGCCGATGAATTAAATTCAAATTAATGTTTAACGTTATAAATGCTTCAGTGATTCTGCATTTAACTCTCGACAAAATCGCCACAACCCTAAACAAGCACTGCTCTGTTTTTAAATGCGTGCATTTCTTACCGTGAACACATTCAAATATAAAACACTGCTCAATGCAAAATCACTTTTATGGTCACAGTAATGCACACTTTCATAGTTTTATTCACTCAATATACAGCCTAATCTAACATTTGAAGCATTCGTAGAAGGAAAGCGGATACAGAAACAAATTGACTTCATGAGCACGTCAAAATAAATATTATATGCCGTTTAAAATGATATCGATTTAGGCTATATAGTTTTTACACAATTGTTATTGTTATTATGCCATCACAACTTTATTTAAAGCTTCGACACATTTTGTATGCAATCCATGTTGTTATATTTTCCCATTTTCATCCACAGGCGGATGTTCCCAAGCTTCAAAGTGAAGGTCACTGGGTTGAACCCCAAAACCAAATACATTCTTCTGATGGATGTCGTGCCAGCAGACGACCACCGATATAAATTCGCCGATAACAAATGGTCCGTGAGTCATCAGTTGTTTTATTAAGAGTTAAACTTACCGATGAAGGTTATTATTTATTTGCTTAATTATATTTCTATAATTCATTTTTGTTCTCCGTGAAGTACATAGCTTCTGGAAAAGTTTTTTTTTCTGTGTTTTCTTTAATGTCCATTTTCTCAGCCACCTTCTTTCTCAAATATTCCTCACCAGAGCTGTATATGTGTGCCATACATAGACTCACTGAGATTATTTCGTTTCAGTGCTGAGGAACACAGACTATTTAAAAAAAAGGCAGTGGGATCATTAAATGTTCCTTAGCGACACACAAATTAGTTTTTTCCATTTTAACTTCAAAATGTAGGCCTATGCATTAAAGGAAGATAAAATTCAGCCTTCACATTGCTTTACATACAGTTCCCTCCGCTGCACAGAAAACACTGTGGAATGGTTTTATCCTCCTTTTTCAGGGTCAGTGATTTTAAATTGTTGAGGTTATTGAGGGAGGATGTCCACAAGCCAATATCCCTGATAATTACCCGTCCAGTGCAAGCTCTGGAACTAATGGCCCTCTTGATCAACCATCATCTTAGCCATTAACCAAATAAACCGGTCTTTCAAAGACATTATGTACAAGGCACCGATGCATGATAAATGGGAGGTAGCAGGCTGGATCACATTTCGATTGCAATAAAAGAAACATGTTGAGGGAACAAAACATTATCGTTGAGTTTTAATGAAATTATCTTTGTAATAATTCATGCATGGAAAAATAATCAGAATCTTAAACCTGGTAGGGTGACTTTTCATTACAACAACATGAGTGATCACTGGAAAGAAAACTAGTAATTCTATAGAAGTATAAAAGACTACAGTGTTGAGGGAAATCAATGTGCATTTACAATGCAAATGCATGTTGTCTTTAAAATGTTGTATTTTGCAGGTCTGTGACGGGGAAAGCAGAACCTGCGATGCCCGGACGACTGTACGTTCATCCAGATTCTCCAGCCACCGGTGCGCACTGGATGCGGCAACTGGTGTCTTTCCAGAAGCTGAAATTAACCAACAACCACCTCGATCCCTTCGGACATGTGAGTGGATAACTCATCCATGCATTCGCTTTGAGACTTTTCAACTGAATAAATGAAGATGTTCCTGAGAAGATGGGGACTGTAGCTGTTAGAAAGAAGCACAGTGTTTGGTTTTTTAAGGGTCGCGCATGCAGATGTGTTTAGGTAGTGTTGTATCGAGGCTCTAGATCAGGAAATCCTCCACTGAGGGGGTGCTGCTGACAAACGCCAGAACACTGTAATAACCAAAACACGTCTTAAATCCGGTAATGATAATTGTGACAACAGAAGCACCAGCAGACAGCCTCAGATGTGGAAACACTAAATCCAGATTATACATGTACTCTCTGTAAACTGATGTGGGTTTAAAGAAATTTAATTTTTGTATGATTCTAATATGTGTAGCATCCACTACTAACTATGAAGAAAAACACCCGAGCCTCGAATCAAAACCAGATCAGCTCGGGAGTGAGATTAGAAAACCAGATTCTTGTCTGATTCTGAACAAATGGTGCTTAGATGTCTCATCTGCATATCTGTGACTTCGAGCAGTTTTCTCTTTAGTTCTGATGCTCTTTACGAGGCTGAAGTCGATCAGGCTTGTTTTCTTGCCAAACCTCAGCTGGTAGAATGAAATCGGAGCCCAGCTGGAATGTGAGCCGAGTTGTAAATTTCTGGCCAGAATGCATTTTTGATTGGTTGCAGTGGTTCTTGGCGTGCCCCCTTTTGTGCTGAGAGAGCGCCCTGGGAATTATAAATGAAGTACGGCTTCTCGACCAAAATAACAATCTATCGGTTTGTTGTTCCAGGTGGTTGAAATAATTTCAGACCTATTTATAATTACTAGTCTCAGAAACACGGCTGAACGTGCAATAAGCTGGAACCTGTTAGGAAATGTGTAAAACCAGCCAATAGTTCCGAACTTGGTCTTAATTAGACTCTGTGATGAGATAAAGATGTCTGAGAGAAACTCACAGTAATTAGGTGAATCACTTAGTGAGCACGCACACAGTAAAGCAATAGTAACTGGATGGGGTTTTGGTTCTCCTCTGGTTTGCTGGGGACACCTGATTTCCAGTGATTACCGTCGTCTTGACTACAGAGACCGTCTCTGCATTTGATAAATAAATAGTTTAATCTCATCATTATACATTAAAATCACTCTGTTCTTCTGTTTGATAATGTTCAGTGCTTTGATACAATCTGTACTGTTAATAAATAATAGTCAAGTCACCTAGATGTACAGTATATGGAGTTTTTTAACAATTCAGATTATGTCAAAGATGCTTTACAGTATCAAATAGGAAATAAATACAAAATACAATTCAAAATACAAAATTCATCATTGAATTCAGAGATGTCATTACCTAACTCAGTTCAGTTCAGGTCTGTGAAAACAGTACAGACACGTGGCCATTTCCCAACAGAGCTGTTTTTGAAGAGGTTCAACAGATTTTTGTTATAATATTGAGAGAAAAACAAGCAGTACTGGTAATTTCCACGTTTAAATTCATCTCTCTGTCTCTCATAACTGCATTAGCCTGCATATTAAAAGCTGAAGCCTCTGTTACTAGCATTAAAATAAAATGACAATTTTTAACAAATCTGCAACAAGTTTCATGGATTGGAATAAATTTTTGTTTTTCTGTTTTTTGCTGGTAATATTATATATTAGACAGGGGGACCCAAACATTTCTTAGCCTATATCGCAGTGAGAGGTAAATCCGAACCCTCACATTGTTATCAAGTGCATTCTATAGTATATATATATATCATATACATAACTGTTATACAGAATTGTAGGCTACCGCGATCAATTGGATCAAATTTTGGTCATTTTGGACCAACTGACTCAAGGGTTGGATGAAGGTGCCCAGTGGGCCGTATATGGTCTATGGGCCAGAGTTTTCCCTCCTCTTGTGTAGACCGTAAATCTCAGAGTGATCATCAGATCAGCTAGGATCACTCGCCTGACTGTGAGGTTCTGTAGGCCAGTGTGAAGCATGACAATATGAGAGTCATCAGTCTTCTGAATCAACCCACGTCTGTCATGTGATCCAGTTAGTGGAAATGACACCAGCTGATGAAGGCTATCCTGACGTGTGTGTGTGTGTGTGTGTGTCCAGTAATCAGTCTGTCTGCTGACTATCAACGACCTGCCGAGACTCAAACACACAGTTCAGCAGCATGAAGAGGGTTCTGTGTTCTCATGTGAGTGTGTGCTGTGGAATGTGATTTATTGATTTTATATATTGTGTATTATTTATATACACACAGAGGAACTCATTGGTAGTCACAGCTGTATGTGTGCTGTCTGTTTGACTGACTTACAAAGTGTTTCTCTTTTAAGGATTATGGGTAATAGTAGTGCATATGTTTGTGGTTATTCAGTTGTATTGTACATGGACTCTGATTGGTCGAGCAGGCGTGTTGATGTCACTGTTTCCTGCAGGTACATCAAGACATCAGGAGGTTTATGTTTAGCTTTTATACTGCCTTCTTATTTACTGAAATATAAAATTAAGTCTGAAGTGTCTGAATCACTGTAACACTCTTTAGTCAGTTATATTGACATCTCTGCTCTCTAGACATCAGCGTCTGCCGCTGAGAAACCTCCACGACACACGTGGATCCGCTGAAATGAGAAGGAGGCTTGTTGTGTGTGAGTGTGAGTTCTGGACTGTGTGTGAATTGGTCATGAGATTCCTGGCGTCGCTCTCGTTCGCTCAGACACACAGAGAGACGGAGAGGGACACACAGGCTGTTCTGGAGCAGGAGCCTTCAGGCAAACATCCTTCCATTATTATGGATCGTAGTCACTCTCGTTCCAGCAAGACGTTTGGTTTAGCGCTCAGTGTCCTGCGATTACGGCATCGAGCCAAGCACAGGTAAAGAGAGAGTGTGTGTTTGTGTGTGTGTGTGTGAAGACCGCCGTGGTGAGACGTCATCTTAGCCAATCAAATCATCTCAGATACATGACAACACTGAGCTCTTTAAACTGCGTTATAAAAACTGTCTGTTGAAGTTTATGGATTATGAACATCTGTAACACACAATCTCACGAAGTGTGTGTGTGTGTGTGTGTGTGTGGCTGGTCAGAATGTCACGCTGGTCTGTGAATGTGATTGAGGGGTGTGAATCGAGACAAGGAACCTGATTTGTTTACAGGAACAAATAGTGTGTGTGTATAATTATTTCATGCATTTATCATGAGTCTACAGTATTTCTAATCTGTTGTTTATAAAAAGTGTTGAAGCTTGTGAAATGTGCGCAGTAGCTCAGTCAGTGTTTGTGTGCGAATGCATGTGTGTTTCATTCTTATTAAATTAGTCTGATGTCAAGCTGGATTCTAGACTCATGTCTCGAGTTTCTATGGCAACAGGATGAAGGTGTTCTCTGTGGCTGACCGCTGAGTGTGTGTTTCATAAACTCAGTCCTTCATATACAGTTAATGTGTGTGTGTGTGTGTGTGTGTGTGTGTGTGTTTGTAGGCCCGACACACAGAAGGTTCCGTCTCCTCCTCCTCCTCCCCCTCCCCCTCCCCCGCCGCCCCCCCCTCCCGAGCCTGTGGCCCCGCCGGAGCCTGAAGAGGAGATTCTGGGCTCTGATGACGAAGAGCAGGAGGATCCGGCCGACTACTGCAAAGGTACCGCTCACGTCTGTCTGTCAGCAGACTGACATTCACCTGATTTATGCCTCGTTCTTCACAGGTGTGTGAGTTTCCTGTCTCAAGTCCTTTTACTGTCATCACTGTCAAATGTTTATAGTTTTAGTAGCAGCTAGTCATCTTCTCCTCTAAGTAGAAGTGACAGTAGTAGACAGTGGTGGTTATTCACATTAATGACACAAATATACCACGGTAAAATATACAAGACACATAAATGGAATGTGAACTACAGGATTCAGACTCAACCGAAAGAAACGAGTGTCAAAACAGACTAGTAATAACCGTGAGTGCTGGTCTGAGGACAGTTGAGCTGAAGGAAACATGAGCCGGATTCTCCCGTTTCCACATGTACCATCAGTCGAGTGTATCGTGTTTCTCTCGTGCTGCAGGAGGTTACCATCCCGTGAAGATCGGCGACCTGTTTAACGGCAGATACCATGTCATCCGCAAACTGGGCTGGGGTCACTTCTCCACCGTCTGGCTGTGCTGGGACATTCAGTGAGTGTGTGTGTGTGTGTGTGTGTGTGTGTGTGTGTATAACCTGTGCATGCTCAGCCTATATGAAAGGTTCGGGTTAGGGAATGTTTGTGATGGCCTTCAATCTTAAATGATTTGACCAAAGAGATAAATGTTTAAGTCTGTATGTGGCACTCAGTCTCCCTCTAGTGGTACACAAAACAATCACTAAATGAATATGAATATGAAACACAGAACCGCTTATTACCTTTCAGGTACAACACATGTTAATTTAATCACTATTTAAATGTTTTATTCATCTGTTTGTAAGTACAGTGCCGTGTTAATGTTATTTACAGTGTTGCAGTGGCTGACAAAACAATAAATATTCTTATTACCTATAACTTATGTTTTTTAGTCGTGATAGTTTGATATGTTGAGCAGTAACAAATGCCTTTCACATTTTGTAAGATGTCATGTAACCAGTAAATATTAAATTAAAACATTAAAGAGTGTAGAAATATTTTTGAAACACAAATATAGAGTGCATGTTGATTTGGTCGTTTGATTGATCGCATTTATCTCAACCTGTGTTAACAGCTTTATAACTAATAATAAATATAACTCTTAACCCAAAAAGAGTGAAATAACAGAATCCAAAATGATTAAAGTAGAACTATGTTTTAAAGTTGCATTCTGCAGTTAATTTGCTCATTCAAACAACTGATGAAGATTTAGTGCTAATCAAAGAACCAGCTTTACTTACGAGCGTGAATATATTGTGATATATCGCCCAGCCCTGCTTCTAAATATAATGTAGACATTTTCTGTAAAACTGCTTTGCAACAATTTGTGACATGAAAAGTTCTATACAAGTAAACTAGAATTGAATTTGTGTGTTACTCTGTGCGAGTATAACCTGTGTGTGTGTGTGTGTGTGTGTGTGTGTGTGTGTGTGTGTGTGTGTGTGTTACTCTGTGCGAGTATAACCTGTGTGTGTGTGTGTGTGTGTGTGTGTGTGTTACTCTGTGCGAGTATAACCTGTGTGAGTGTGTGTGTGTGTTACTCTGTGTGAGTATAACCTGTGTGAGTGTGTGTGTGTTACTCTGTGCGAGTATAACCTGTGTGAGTGTGTGTGTGTGTGTTACTCTGCGAGTATAATCTGTGTGTGTGTGTGTGTGTGTGTGTGTTACTATGTGCGAGAATAACCTGTGTGTGTGTGTGTGTGTGTTACTCTGCGAGTATAATCTGTGTGTGTGTGTGTGTTACTCTGTGCGAGTATAACCTGTGTGAGTGTGTGTGTGTTACTCTGTGCGAGTATAACCTGTGTAAGTGTGTGTGTGTGTGTGTGTGTGTGTGTTACTCTGTGCGAGTATAACCTGTGTGAGTGTGTGTGTGTGTGTGTGTTACTCTGTGCGAGTATAACCTGTGTGAGTGTGTGTGTGTGTTACTCTGTGCGAGTATAACCTGTG